>APFE031624782.1:0-11261 GCA_000404065.3 Pinus taeda | reverse complement strand
CTCCTTGATGAACCTGCGTATATCTCTTTCTTGTCCTGCTGTACTGAGATCTGTCCTCTGATTAAGTTGCCATCACCTATACCAACCTCTGAGCATCTGTACCAACCTCTGAGTGAGTTGCCATCAAGGACAACACTTGAAACATAATGCCAACACAGATGTCGGTCTATGTCACTATTCAGCTGAGTCTACCATCATTCAGAGGGTTGCCATTATCATGTCAAGTTCCACTAGATCATTTTACACCTTATTCATGCTTCAGTTGCGCCTAGGTAAGGTCATTTCCCTCTCCTAGGGTTTTGAAGGCAATTTCTCTTGGACGGTCAAATCATCGGCAAAACTTGTATCCTGATGTTCATACACCTTCCCCTATCCTTAAAGTACCTTATCAAACACTTCCCATCACGGAGATCCCCCAAATTCCTCATTTTCGCACAAACCCTAGTTTCTTGCTACAACCTGGCAATTTTCTAGGTTGGACCTGTGTTTTGCCTTTTTGGACCGCTTCCCTTCACTCAATTCCTGAGATTCCACTTTCCCCTACTTCCTAACATCCCTCCATACTTCCCAAAATTTCCTCAATAATTTAAAAGCTCCCTATCCCCTTCATTTCGCTTCATTTCAACAAATCTCTTGTTCCCCACATCAGGGTATGTTTCACTCAAATGATGTTTCTGAGCAAGGAAAGATGAATTTGGAAAAACTGAGAGATTGTTTTGTCCACAACAGACCAAGGCATAACAACCTCCTTCACTTTTTACACAGGTGTCATGGTTTTGAAGAAATGTCAAAAATACAATTGCCTCGGGAGAATTGATGCACCTCTGGAGTGACCTTGGTAAAATCACGTTTTCTCCTAGCTTGGTTGGCCAAATGACTTGCTTGATGATCCAAATGATAACTAGAGACAAATATATTTCCACTGAGCTATCATGAGCTCAATTTGTGGTTGAGGAAGGCATTCAAAAGTTGACTGTAACAGCACTCTGCCTTGAGACAGCCTCACTGGGCACATTTTGACCAGTCTTGTGAGATTTGATTTTCAACAGGGAAAATGAACTCCAAATTAAAATATTCTAGTTGGGTTGAAAATTAGACTCAAATTCCTTTCCAACGAGCTATCATTCGCCCAATTGGGACACCGGGAAGGCCTCCAAAAGTCACCTGGAAAAGGGTGTGATGCACACAGAGGGAGCGCGGCGCATATACCCAGGAGTGCGTCGCACATAGAGGGCGCGGCGCACAAGGCTAAAAGGCATGAAATTGTGCCAAATTGCCTCAATTGTCCTGTGAAGCCCATCAAATTGCAAGGTAGGCTCTATAACATCAATTGTTTATCAAAGTTTATGAGTGATATGGTGGTTATATGCCCATGATTGAATGCAACAAATTTCATAAAGTCAACCACAAGAAGACACCAAAAAACCATTGTTGCTAGGGTTGTATAATCGTGATGTTAATGCCAAGGCTCTATTTTCCCTTCCTTACCATTTTTCCTTATCCCCCATGACATTTTTCCTATTATCACTACCCTAAAATACTACCAAAACCATATTCCTTATCCCTCCACTATTTGGTCAATACAAACCACAAAAACCTACCTTATTAAAACCCCAAACCCTACCTTGTCAAAACTCCAAAAACCCCACCCTATCAAATACCCAAAACCCCCTACATATCCCTAAAAAAACTTCCCTACTCCCATCACATTACTCCCCTCCTAATACTCCCTTTGTTTCATTGTTCCCCTTGGTGGTAGATATCACAAAAACAACACCCAGCTTCACCATCATCAAAACGCAGCCTAAGTACAGTTCATAAACAGCAGTCCTCTTGTCCTCAAAGGTATTTCATGGCATCTGAGCATTCATCGAACTATCAGGTTATGAGCGCCATGTGGCTGCTAGTGTGCCAAAATTCATCACCTATCAGAGAGGCAGTAGGCATTTGTTTGCAGCAGCAAAGCGAGGGTTATCTCCACCCGGGGTGGAAGGGGCCTCGCTTCCGGCATCAACGACACAGGAACAAGACAGAGCTAAGGAGCCAATGCATGAGGAGGGGCCTTCAGGTGAGCCATTAGGTGAACGAGAGACCGAATTCATTCTCCTTCATGATGATGAGACAGATACAGAACCGACAAATGTAGAGCTTAGAGAGATCATACAGGAGCAGCAATCAGAGATTGAAGCCTTGTCCCTTGATTTAGAAAGAGCCAAATGGAACATGAAATATCTGGAGCAGAGGAACAAATAGCTTGAGGATCATCAAGCGATCGAGGAGCTACAAAACATTCGTGAGCATCGCCGAGCTGCCCAGCAAAGGAGGATTGAGCTCACTACCTTGGAGCAAGAGATCAACAACAACCGTGAGACCTGGTTAGAGCGAGTCAATATACACCTGGAGAGACTAATGGAGAAGGCCAACAGAGACAAAACCATACTAAGGAGGATGGATTGTCATTACAGGGCACGAAACATGAGCGCAAAGGCCCGAATAAGGAGCTTGAAGGCTAAATTGAGCAAAGCAACAAAAGAGGCAAAAGAGGCAAAAGAGAAAGAACGGCTTCGAATCTTGGCTGAAGCTTCCTTGGCATAGCATAGTACTTCATAGAGGACTTCCAGCCCAAATTGCAAGGAATTTGGGGAAATTTTGGTCACATGACAAATTTTTGGCACAAAAACAGGTTTTTTCTCTATACGCGATGCGCCACCGACGCGACGCGTAAGATTGGGAGCTCCAAATGCGAAATGGTTTGTGTTTTTGGATTCAGCATGCAAAATAAAAATTATTGGCACTGGGAGCAAGAAATTTGGAGAAGATCTTGGCCACCAAAAGGGCAAAATACACTCAAAAATGGCCTCACTGCCCCTATCTTGACACACAGGAAGCGCTCTTTGGAGAATGAAGATTTGGAGGGGAAAATGAGCTCCAAATTCAAAAATTCCACTTGGGTTGGAAAGTAGACAAGATAGGCATTCCAACGAACAAACTTGGGCACATTTTGGACTCTGGAAAGTGCCTCAAAACTGGCCTCAAAGTGGCGCGATGCATACAGAAAAGGGTGCGGCGCATATAGGAAAAAGCGCCAGAATGCCTCTATTTCGTGAAATTTCGCTTCCCGACTTTTTGTAAGTGGGCCCACTTATATGTACTTCAATTTTTCAGCACCTAAGGTGGTTTTATAAGTATTTTCACTCCAGATGGTCAGTTATCCAAGTGGCAAAGGAAGGCAAAGGGCCACCCAAGCCATTTGTCATGTTTGTGGCGCTGCACCTATAGCTAATGTTTGGCTCTCCACCTTCATTTTGTAATGATTCGAGTAACTCCCCAACCCTTGGGTGTTCTATCTCTTCATGGCACATTCTATATATTGTATGCAAACCATTTGCAAAGGGTTGGTTGGCTTGTAACTTCTGGGAGACTGTGGGAAAGAAACTTTGTTTCTGCATTGTATATTTTTTACACAGGATTAATGAAAGGCAGTGGCTCTGTTTCATGAGATTCATGTGGTTGCGAGTGTAGAAAATGTGTATCTTATGTTTCATATGTATCTTGTTATGTTTCATAGCTCATTTCATATTCATTTCCATTCAATTTTTCTAAGTTAGCTAAGGTAGAATTCAATTGTATTGCTCTGCCTGTGGGAAAGTTTCATGTTCAGTGTTCATTCTTCTGTTGAAAAGGATTCATGTTGTCCATGCCCTTTTCACCCTCTTAAATCGATCTCTCCATTTCGCTCTATCTTAAAACTAAATTGCTATGCTTTCCACCTACCTTGCCTCACGAAATAATCTGTGCCTTTGTATTAAGTTCTCTGTTCATTGAGGTCCAGTGGTCCCATAACAATCCCAAAAACACAGTCATTCATAAAAATCACTCCTTGAATTCATTTTCACTTACTAGCCTAAGACAAATAGTTTCGCTGTAACTCATCTCAGGCCTTTTCATTCACTTATTCACTGAGTGTGACTCGGAGAGAGCCCTCTCCTGCTCTGGTAGGGCTAGCTACCAGACAGAGCATGGTTTGTGGTTACCCTGAATTTTGCCTTCTTTCAGCCTAAGGCGAATTTAGGTGCTAACATAGTGGCGACTCCGTTGGGGACGAAAATGGTTCGCTTGAAGATTGTCTTGCCCCAGGACATATCTCAAGTTCAGTTCTGATGGTTGATGGTGGACAACGATCAGACAGAAGACGGCTGAAATCATTCACCTGGCGACTCCATTCACTAAAGAACCAGCAATCGGTGCCTCATGGTGACTCCACTGGAAGACTAACTCTTTCTCTGCGAAAATGGAAGGATCTTACACAAAGTCTGGGTATCCAAAGTGGAACGGTATTCAGGACCTACTATGCTTTATTGTGAATTACTTCTTTGTTGTCCTTGAAGTTGTCCTGAAAGTTTTTCAGAACTTGTGGTATGATAAAGGTGATCAAAATATTCACTCGATCTATTCAAAAAGTGTAAATAGTGAGTTTCCCTTTGATCTTGGCCTCCTTACTTTTCCTACATCTTATGATGATTCTCTGCAAAGTGATGAGCCGAAAGAAAATAAAAGTGATCCCATAGCTGTTATAACCCCAGATAGGTATAAACCTCTTGTTTTACCTTCTGTTCTTCATGCTTTCCCCAAAAAATATGATCTATACTTGCGAAGATTTGACGATGAATGTAAGAATGTCAATGCTGAGCAACATGTGCAGAATGTTGACACTTTTCTAGACCTTTTTTAAATTGATGAAGAAGACGTCAGTATAAGGCTTTTTGCTCTTTTTTTGCAAGGCAAAGTCAAGAGTTGGTTCAAAGCCCTCCCTGATGTGAGCATCATAGATCTACAGGAGTTCATCGAAGTTTTTCTTTACATGTGGAGGATCGGACAGAACCTTTTCCTTATCGTAGAAGAGTATAATCAGTTGGAAAGACTGCCAGGGGAGACAGTATAACAGTTTTCAGCTAGATTTAATCAAGTTTATTATTCAATGTCGGTTGATATAAGGACCCCTCCTGGATCTGCTCTCTTGCGCTACCTGGGTGCCTTTGATCCGGAAATGGAGTTTCAGCTGAGAGAAAAGAATGTCGCAACACTTGAAGAAATGCAAAACAATGCCGTAAATGTAGAGGCTCATTTGTTGATCAGAAGGGCAAGGTTGAAAGAAGAAGAGATGAAAAACATGGATCCAGAGAAAACTACACCTTCAGAGGAAAAGCTTGACGTTTTGGTGAGTGAAATAGAAGAGATGGTGAGGAAAATGACTGCAAAAGATGAAAATGATGTTCATGAACAAGTGGCTGATCCAAAACATTTTGTTTCTTATGTCTGTAGTCATAAGGATTGTTTTGTAGATCATCTTGGAGAAGAATGACCTGTTGATATGACATGTATGTTTGATGATGTGTTTTATATTGACGATTTGCCTCAGCTTGATTAGTATGATGATGATGATTATGCTCTCCAAACAGAAGCTAATCTTACAGACAAATCAGCAGCTAGTTTGTGGGATGAGAAAGTTCGCTTACAGCAACTCGAGTACAGTGATCAAACGATGCATATCAACTATGAAAACGATGAGGAAAGTGCAGGAAGATTTTGAAGTAAGTGAAGGATCTTTGCCTTTGTGCTTTGATTCATGTCAGTTCATTAGAGAAAATTTCCATGCAATCAGACATCAGCTATCGACAAATCTTGATTTGGATCCTCTTGAGGGCGATGAAAACTTTGGTCGAGACTTCTTATATTCAAAGATCCAGCCCCAAAATGCCATTAATAGTCAGGTTGCACATGAAGACATAGAAGCTGGCATATATGATCAAACGATACAAGAATATTCCTTACCTTTATGTTTTGAATCATTTCAGTTTTTGCGGGGTAAATTGCATAGTAAATCTTCAAACGAAAGGCTTGTAAAAAATCGACAATCTCTCAGTTTTAATGTTGAGGATGAGACAGTTGGCGAAATTTTTGAGCAAGTCGTTAATAAGAAATCTTCCCTTGAAATGATTGATGAAATCATTTTGGATACAGAACCAGATTTGCAGCCACCAAACACAATTCAAGGTCAGATTACAGATGAAGGTGAGGTAGCCGAAATACATGATCTAATGATGCAAGAGGATTCTGTACCCTTGTGTTACAAAGCATTTCAGTTTATAAGGAAGAATCTTCGTAATGTCTCTAAAGAAAAGGATGAACATCCAATAGGATGTCATACAGTTTCAATAGATACATCGCAGCAGTCTCCTCAAGTTTTTGATGATCCTTTTGCTCATGTGTTAGACTTGGTTTGCTGTAAAAATTCTTCTCCATCAGCTAATCATGCGACAAAAGAGAATGTTGATAATCATCTGTTTCAAGGGTCACCTTCATTGTCTTGTTTAACAGAGTGTTCATTTCATAGCCCATACCAAAGTTTGCAGTCATATGAGGAGATTGATAAAGGAGGCTTTGGTTCTGTTTGGAATCAACAACAGAGTTTGGTTCTTCACGAAATTCAGGATCCTTTTGACCGCTTGCTGCAATCATCAGAGAAAGACAGTGCAGATGTGAGGAAAAGTTTAATATCCAGCTGTGAAGATTACTTGGACCAGAGCAGTAATGTGTTAATGGAAATCAATGGCGATGCTTATGAAGATCCTTTTGCAGTATTCTTGAAGTCATCCAGCCAATTCATGCTTTGCAAGTTTGTCAGCAGTGAACTTGATTCCAAGTTTCCATGGGAGTTGCCTTTCAATTCTTCCCTTTTCCAACGCATCAGAAAGCATTTGGGAAGAAATCAAATATCAGCCATAATGCTTACCTGGTTGCATTGGTTGTTCCATCTCACTTGACCGGGTGGTGGAAAGAGTAATTAGGGTAGGTTTGCTGAATAATCTCAAATATGAGCATCTTTCCAGTTTTTTAGTTAGGATTCAGTCATGTCTGGTTTTATTATGGTTTTCAGTTTGATTCTTCAGTCAGAGTCTGTCTGCATAATGTCAGTTTCCGTGTTTTGACTCCATATCCCAATGGACGAAGGCACTGTCTGCTCACCCAAAGATCTGCAATTCTTGGCACCTCCAAGGAGCTACCATCCCCCATTGGAGCCAATGTTAGTGTCAGTCTTTGCATCCTTCCTCCAGTGATCAAACATGCTCTTACACAAGTGATTTTAAGGTGTCAAGGTCAAATTTTACCATTTCAGTGAGTCTTCAAGTAAAATTTGGTCACTAGGCATTAGGTCTAGGGTTTGCTTTAATTCCTTTCAAAATTGTCCAGATGTCGGTCTATGTCACTATTCAGCTGAGTCTACCATCATTCAGAGGGTTTTCATTATCATATCAAGTTCCACTGGATCATTTTACACCTTGTTCATACTTCAGTTGCGCCTAGGTAAGGTCATTTCCCTCTCCTAGGGTTTTGAAGGCAATTTCTCTTGGACGGTCAAATCATCGGCAAAACTTGTATCCTGATGTTCATACACCTTCCCCTATCCTTAAAGTACCTTATCAAACACTTCCCATCATGGAGATCCCCCAAATTCCTCATTTTCGCACAAACCCTAGTTTCTTGCTACAACCTGGCAATTTTCTAGGTTGGACCTGTGTTTTGCCTTTTTGGACCCCTTCCCCTCACTCAATTTGATTCCACTTTCCCCTACTTCCTAACATCCCTCCATACTTCCAAAAATTTCCTCAAGAATTTAAAAGCTCCCTATCCCCTTCATTTCACTTCATTTCGACAAATCTCTTGTTCCCCACATCAGGGTATGTTTCACTCAAATGATGTTTCTGAGCAAGGAAAGATGAATTTGGAAAACCTGAGAGAGGTTTTTGTCCCCAACAGAACAAGGGAGGAAAACCTCCTTCATGTTTTACACCGGTGTCATGGTTTTGAAGAAATGTCAAAAATACAATTGTCTTGGGAGAATTGATGCACCTCTGGAGCGACGTTGGGAAAATCACGTTTTCTCCTAGCTTGGCTGGCCAAATGACTTTCCTGATGATCCAAATGATAACTAAAAACAAATATCTTTCCAATGAGCTATCATGAGCTCAATGTGGGGTTGATGAAGGCATTCAAACATTGACTGCAACAGCACTCTGCCTTGAGGCAGCCTCACTGGGCACATTTTGACCAGTCTTGGGATATTTGATTTTTGGCAGAGACAATGAACTGTAAATTGAACCATTATAGCTGGGTTGGATAGTGTACTCAAATACCTTTCCAAAGAGCTATCCTGCACCCAATTGGGACACCGGGACGGCCTCCGAAAGTCAACTGGAAAAGGGTGCGACGCACACAGAGGGAGCGCGGCGCATATACGCAGGAGCGTGGCGCACATAGAGGGCGCGGCGCACAGGGCTAAAAGGCCTGAAATTATGCCAAATTGCCTCAATTGTCCTGTGAAGCCCATAAAATTGCAATTTAAGCTCTATAACATCACTTGTTTATCAAATTTTATGAGTGATATGGTGGTTATATGCCTATGATTGAATGCAACAAATTTCATAAAGTCAACCACAAGAAGACACCAAAAAACCATTGTTGCTAGGGTTGTATAATCGTGATGTTGATGCCAAGGCTCTATTTTCCATTCCTTACCATTTTTCCTTATGCCCCATGACATTTTTCCTATTATCACTACCCTAAAATACTACCAAAACCATACTCCTTATCCCTCCACTATTTGGTCAATACAAACCCCAAAAACCTACCTTATTAAAACCCCAAAACCTACCTTGTCAAAACTCCAAAAACCCCACCCTATCAAATACCCAAAACCCCCTACATATCCCTAAACAAACTTCCCTATTCCCATCACATTACTCCCCTCCTAATACTCCCTTTGTTTCATTGTTCCCCTTGGTGGCAGATATCACAAAAACAACACCCAGCTTCACCATCATCAAAAGGCAGCCTAAGTACAGTTCATAAACAGCAGTCCTCTTGTCCTCAAAGGTATTTTATATAGCAATCATGGCATCTGAGCATTCATCAGACTATGAGGTTATGAGCGCCATGAGACTGCTAGCGTGCCATAATTCATCACCTATCAGAGAGGCAGTAGGCATTTGTTTGCAGCAGCAAAGCGAGTGTTATCTCCACCCGGGGTGGAAGGGGCCTCGCTTCCGGCATCGACGACACAGGAACAGGACAGAGGTAAGGAGCCAATGCATGAGGAGGGGCCTTCAGGTGAGCCATCAGGTGAACGATAGACCGAATTCGTTCTCCTTCATGATGATGAGACAGATACAGAACCGACAAATGCAGTGCTTAGAGAGATCATCCAGGAGCAGCAATCAGAGATTGAAGCCTTGTCCCTTAATTTAGAAAGAGCCAAATGGAACATGAAATATCTGGAGTAGAGGAACAAATAGCTTTAGGATCAGCAAGCGATCGGGGAGCTACAAAACATTCGTGAGCATCGCCAAGCTGCCCAGCAAAGGAGGATTGAGCTCACTACCTTGGAGCAAGAGATCAACAATGACCATGAGACCTAGTCAGAGCGGGTCAATATACACCTGGAGAGACTATTGGAGAAGGCCAACAGAGACAAAACCATACTGAGGAGGATGGCTTGTCATTACAGGGCACGGAACATGAGCGCAAAGGCTCGAATAAGGAGCTTGAAGGCTAAATTGAGCAAAGCAACAAAAGAGGCAAAAGAGGCAAAAGAGAAAGATCGGCTTCAAATATTGGCTGAATCTTCCTTGGCACAGCATAGTACTTCATAGAGGACTTTCAGCCCAAATTTCAAGGAATTTGGGGAAATTTTGGTCACATGACAAATTTTTGGCACAAAAACAGGTTTTTTCTCTATACGTGTCGCGCCACCGACGCGACGCGTAAGATTGGGAGCTCCAAATGAGAAATGGTTTGTGTTTTTGGATTCAGCATGCAAAATAAAAATTACTGACACTGGGAGAAAGAAATTTGGAGAAGATCTTGGCCACCAAAAGGGCAAAATACACTCAAAAATGGCCTCACTGCCCCTATTTTGACACACAGGAAGCAGTCTTGGGAGAATGAAGATTTGGAGGGGCAAATGAGCTCCAAATTCAAAAATTCCACCTGGGTTGGAAAGTATATAGGACAGGATTTCCAACGAGCACACTTGGGCACATTTTGGACTCCGAAAAGTGCCTCAAAACTGTCCTCAAAGTGGCGTGCGCATACAGGAAAAGGGCGCGGCGCATATAGGAAAAAGGGCCAGAATGCCTCTATTTCGCAAAATTTCTCTTCCCGACTTTTTGTAAGTGGGCCCACTCATATGTACTTCAGTTTTTCGGCACCTAAGGAGGTTTTATAATTATTTTCACTCCAGATGGTCAGTTATCCAAGTGGCAAAGGAAGGCAAAGGGCCACCCAAGCCATTTGCCATGTTTGTGGCGCTGCACCTGTAGCTGTTGTTTGGCTCTCCACCTTCATTTTGTAATGATTTGAGTAACTCCCCAACCCTTGGGCATTGTATCTCTTCATGGCACATTCTATATATTGTATGCAAACCATTTGCAAAGGGTTGGTTGGCTTGTAACTTCTGGGAGACTGTAGGAAAGAAACTTTGTTTCTGCATTGTATATTTTTTACAGAGGATTATTGAAAGGTAGTGGCTCTGTTTCATGAGATTCATGTGGTTGCGAGTGTAGCAAATGTGTCTCTTATGTTTCATATGTATCTTGTTATGTTTAATAGCTCATTTCATATTCATTTCCATTCAATTTTTCTAAGTTAGCTAAGGCAAAACTCAATTTTATTGCTCTGCCTGTGGGAAAATTTCATGTTCAGTGTTCATTCTTCTGTTGAAAAGGATTCATGTTGTCCATGCCCTTTTCACCCTCTTAAATCAATCTCTCCATTCTGCACTATCTTAAAACTAAATTGCTAGGCTTTCCGCCTACCTTGCCTCACGAAATAATCCGTGCCTTTGTATTAAGTTCTCTATTCATTGAGGTCCAGTGGTCCCATAACAATCCTAGAAACACAGTCATTCATAAAATCACTCCTTGAATTCATTTTCACTTACTAGCCTAAGACAAATAGTTTCGTTGTAAGTCATCTCAGGCCTTTTCATTCACTTATTCACTGAGTGTGACTCGGAGAGAGCCCTCTCCTGCTCTGGTAGGGCTAGCTACCAGACTGAGCATGGTTTGTCGTTACCCTGAATTTTTCCTTCTTTCAACCTAAGGCGAATTTAGGTGCTAACAATGGGGTCAATCTATGAGGTGGGGTCTTGTTGGGTTGTGTTATATTCTTTCCACAACTAGCCCACGTAGTTAACTAAGGGG
>APFE031624781.1:0-22195 GCA_000404065.3 Pinus taeda | reverse complement strand
GTATATGTATTGATCTAGTGATTGGGTGATTCAGAAGGTTGTTTGATTATGAGCTTCAATGTGGTTATTGGGTCCAGTATGAAAATTGAATGAAACGTGGCCTTTCATATTATGTGTTGTGCTTCAGTGTATCCAGTATGAAAATTGATGAAACGTGGTACCTGGAGGAGAGAAGATTGTAGGCCGGCGCCTACGTACTAGTACTTAAGCTAGTACAAAAGCAAAGGGGAATCTTTGGAGCATTGTAGCAGGTAGCAGCCTGCGTACTAGTAAATGGATCGGCTAGTACAAGAGCAAAGGGGGTTGTAGCTCCCGTACTGGTATAAGACTGCACCAGTACAAATATTGTAAAAGGATTTTCTTATTAAGAAGAAGATTGAGATGACTTGCAGCAGGTGGTTTTCTCCCGCATTGGGTTTCCACCTTATATCATGGTGTTCATGTGTGTGCCTTATGTGTGATGATCTATTCTATGTTACTGCATCTGTTAACTGATAATATGGTTGATAATGTTCTAATGCACTCATTGAAGATCAATTAACTTAATCATAAGAAGTTGTGGAAGTAATATATATGAATCAGAGTTTGGAAATGAAAAGTTCTATTAATGTGATAATACTGATTCACCCCCCCTCTCAGTATTATTTCCAACACCATATAGCCTACAGGTGCAATATTCTATCTTATTTGCAACATGTATAATTAGCAACCTATGCATGGTATGTCACCTTACAAGCCCTTGAATAGTAGGGTTTCATTGTAAACATTTGAAACTGTGCATGGTTCTACTCCAATAAGTCCGTGCTTCATTAATGCCTAGAATCATGTGCTTTTAATATCCAATTCAGACATCACGCACTATTCATAAAATGGTAAGTGTGTGCATAATTAGTTGTAAAAATGCATCCCAACATTACTTCAACCATGTTTTCCAGCATGCAGGTATATAATTCAATAGTATGTCTGCAATCCAAATTAATAGACTTATCTCTTGCAACCTAGGATTAAAAGCAGTCATAGATAAGGTAACTAACAATGTTGATGGCATGAATGTGGTACCATATCGTTGAGGAGATTTGAACTTGGTTTCCTTTTTGTGCTTTCAATGAAATGGATATCCCACAAAATCCACGAGACAATTCCTTGATTCTGAGGATGGTATTTAGGGTATTCTGGTCAATTGCAGTTTCGACAATCTAACCGCTGAGGAACATTGAGTGAGGTCCACAAGATTAATATTAACAAAGGAAGCCACCCTGGGGACTTGATCCTGAGACCACCAACTTGTAAGGTGAAAGCACTCACCATTCAATCTAAACCATGAGCTTATTTTGAACCTAATTCTTATCTCAAAAAATGATTTAAGGTAATAGCTTGAATATAGTGTGCTTGGCATCAGATGGCAAGTTCTCTTATTTTTACAATTAGGTTCTTTCTATTTTTCTCTCAACCTTTTTCTTTATACACTGCACGATTATCCACTGATGGATGGTGTTCCTTCAGTAGGGATACACTAGCTCATTAGTTATTCAAATATAAGTTGTAAGAAGGATGCCCTCTTGAGTTGCGGAGATGACAGCCTTATGACAGAATTACTGCAAGTCTGCAATGCTTCGTTAATATAATGGATGCTTTTTGACAGCCTTATGAGAAAATTACTACAAGTCTTCAATGGTCCGTTATTAAATGGATGCTCTATCGGATAACCTTTGAGTACAAAATTTAGCCAAAATTACTGCAAGTCTGAAATGATCTGTTATTAAATGGATGCTTTATCAGATACCCTTTGAGTACAAGAAATATATAGTTTTAGGCAGACATTTCATGGCTAGATGATATAGCTTTAGTTGTTCCATTAATGAAAATATTTTAATCCATTACAACAAGAAATGGGCTACAATCTGCAATTAAGATAAACTAATCCAAACCCTTCACTGGATTCGGCATATTTTGGTGCACACCTTTTTAGCTGAAGACATTTATTTTCCAAATTTTTTTGTACTAGAAGATGCTTTCTTTTCCCCAAAATGGTTATTAAACTAAATAAAAACACTTATATTTAGGGCCTATCGTTTTTATTTGATCAGTAACTTTCAGATTCTAACATCTTCTACGAACACACAATCTTCTATAAAGTTTCTTTGTGTTAAACTTGCTCTTTTTTTGCACAAAAACAGTTAGACTTTATATTCTTAAAAACTGTGGCTAAACCATATAGCGTAGGTTTACAAGAAATATATAGTTTTAGGAAGACATACCCTAGACTGCACAGATAAGTATAAATTATCCAAAAAATATTGTGGAGGCCTATCCATTTCATTCTACTATGAAATTTGCATGTGTGCCGCTTAAGAAACTGACATAATAAGAACACTATTAGACAAAACATGGTATGAGCACACATTTTAAGAGAAAATTTTGATTGTGCATACCTAAGGATAGGTAGGAGACGAGGTCATTCAAAGTTGTTCCTTCTAGTCCATGAAATTACATGGGTTGGTAAGGCTAAAATTATATCGAAACTGCCCACATTCTTTCCCCTTGCACATGGTTTGGTGAGGCTGCAAATATAGTGAAACTGCCCATGATAGTCTGCAATTTGGCCACAGTTGTGCGTCTGATGGAATCCGATTGTTGTTATGGTCTCGATGATGTTTTTAGGGTCCTGTTTCTGACAAGAGGGAGGACCCAGGAATGTGTGAACTTTCAGATTCAATAGCTATACATAGTGTTTGAATAGCGTGTTTGTTATATGCAATGGCTACTATTCAACATATTTTTAATGAAAGTGATTCCCTATAATGTGCAAAACTGCACAAGCACGATGAGTACTTATAGCATAATAAAAAAAAACTAGTGCATTGTTAAGAAAATAGTTAATATATCATGAGTTATGCACAAGGTTCACAAAAGAAGCACACTGCTTCCAAGTGATGCGTCTCACACTGCCTACCCTAAGCGTCGGAACTTTATGTCGATCCCTCCAAGGCCTACTAATATGAACCACTTATAAAATATTATTACAAAGCCATAAGGAGTCTAGTCAGCCTTTAAAAAAGGTCTACAAAGGGTAAATTAAATGAGGGAAATATATGGCAATTGCCTTACTTGAAACACATCTCTTAATGGGTTTTACGTTGTGTAAGAAACGTGTGGATTTTTCCTAGAAGAATCGCATGTCATGTGCAAACAAAATATTGCAGAAAGGATCAGTATCAGGAATGGATGGCAAATGTTCCTATTTCAATGATGTTTTGACAGTACTGCAAGACTATAAGGACCTTTGAGTCGCTTGAAGTTCTTCCAAATTTTCACAATACGTAGCTTGTCACTGAATCTTATTAACAGGGATTTTTGTTAATGTGGTCTACCTTGGGTGGTTAATATGAGAGGTTGTTCTCCTCCCCATCTAGGTTCTGCACTTATTATTGTTTCACCATCAAAAGTTAGCCTATCCATTTCATTCTACTCTGAATTATGCATGTGTGCTGCTTAAGAAACTGACATAATAACAACACTATTAGACAAAACATGGTATGAGCACACATTTTCAGAGAAAATTTTGATTTTGCACACCTAAGGATAGGTAGGAGATGAGGTCATTCAAAGCCCTTCAAATTACATGGGTTGGTAAGGCTAAAATTATATCGAAACTGCCCACATCCTTTCCCCTTGCACATGGTTTGGTGAGGCTGCAAATATATTTAAATTTCCCATGATAGTCTACAATTTGGCCACAGTTGTGTGCGTGATGAAATTTTATTGTTGTTATGTTCTGGATGTTGTTTTCAGGGTCCTATTTCTGATAAGAGGGAGGACCCAGAAATGTGTGAACTTTTAGATTCAATAGCTATACATAGTGTTTGAATAGCGTGTTTGTTATATGCAATGGTTGTTATTCAACATATGTTTAATGAAAGTAATTCCCTATAATGTGAAAAATTGCACAAGTAAAGTGAGTACAACTGAATATAGCATAATAAAAAAGAAAATGGTGAATTGTTCAAAAAATAGTTAATATATCACGAATCATGCACAAGATTCAAAAAAGGAGCACACTGCTGCCAAGTGATGGGTCTCACACTGCCTGCCGTAAGTCTGAGCACTTTATGTCGATCCCTCCAAGGCCTACTAATATGCACCACTTATAAAATATCATTAAAAATCCATAAGGAGTCGATTCAGCCTTTGAAAAAGGCTTGCAAAGGGTAAATTATGTGAGCGAAATATATGACAATTGCCTTGCTTGAAACACATCTCTTAATGGGTTTTACGTTGTGTAAGAAACATGTGGATTTTTCCTAGGAGGATCACATGTCATGTGCGAACAAAATATTGAAGAAAGGATCAGTATCAGGAATGGCTGGCAAATGTTCCTATTTCAATGATGTTATGACAGTACTGTAAGACTATAAGGACCTTTGAGTCACATGAGGTTCTCCCAAATTTGTACAATACATACCTTGTCACCGAATCTTATTAACAGGCATTTTTGTTAATGTGGTCTACCTTGGGTGGTTAATATGAGAGGTTGTTCTCCTCCCCATCTAGGTTGTGCCCTTATTATTGTTTCACCATCAAACGTTAGCCCTGTTGGATTAGATTCCGCATTCACATCACATCTTCTTTGACTAGAATTTTGTGTTGTGGTGAAATTGATGCATTGCACGTACTCCTATCACGTGAAAAAGAAACCTCCTGTTAATATTATGGAGACAACCTTGACAATGAATGCCATTCCTTTGTTGTTGAATGGTTGCACCGAGATTCAACCACTACTTTAGATAATCGATGTTGGTTCTGTAACCTGATTAAAACCAACATCCTCGTACTTCCACATTACTCTATCTGATGGAACACATCAACATAAGACTTTGCTACCATCAGCATATGGCCCACAGGTTGTATCTAGAGACATCCAAATTGGCTCGATAATTCTACTTAAAAAAGCAGCTTGCACAGTGCTCCAAAACTCCTCGTAAGGCCCACCATTTGAAGTTACCCTCTTTTAATTTTTCCCTTCTAAATGATTCTTGCATTAAAAGAAGGAAAATGGAATCTTCATTAATTAATTTCTCATTTGTTTACATAAGGTCCATCCGAGTGGTTGAGCTTGAAGTTGTGATGCGCTCAGCAGCATTTACGAAGAACGCATCGATGCTACTACATGCACAAGCAGCTACATCAAAATTTAGCTCCTCATCAGCTGAAGATACCTTGCCCTCTATAGTTACTCCACCAACTACGGCAACAACTACAACAATTCCATTCACGGCACTCAGCCCTTACCGAAAGTATTGGTCAATCCAAGGTAGGGCATCGGCAAAAACATCATTGAAGGCTTACACCAATGTACGAGGCTCAGGAAAAGTTTTTGGATTTGGCCTTATCAATCGTGATAAGGAAGAGATCCACCTTTCTGCATTTGCCGAACTGGCCGAATCTCTTTGCAATCTAATTCAAATTGGGCAGCTATACACTGTTTCAAATGGCACAGTGAAAGAAACAAATCCAATATACAACCACCTGAAGAAAAAATGGGAAATTTACTTGTTTTCTGCTTCCATTATCCATCCATGTCCCACAAATGATCCAACGTTCCCTTACCAGGGCTTTCACTTCAAGACTATTGCTGAAATAAAAAATACGCATCCAAATACGAATGTGGATGTCATTGGTGTTGTTACCTCCACTTCACCTACATCAACAATTTGACGGAAAGATGGAAGTGAAACATTAAGGAAAATGCTCATATTAAAAGACAAGTCGGGTTTTAGCATTGATGTAACATTATGGGGAGACCATTGTGACTATATAGGACAGAACCTTTTTGAATTCTACTCTTTCGACAACCCACCAATCCTTGCAATCAAAGGAGGTCGCGTATCTGAATTTAATGGCACCACAATAGGGACGATACCAACAAGCACTCTCACAATAAATCCACAAGTTGAAGAAAATCACCAACTACATGCATGGTTCGGTGAAACAGGTTATAGCTCTTCTTCTCCATCTTTGAGTAGGAACTATGGTGTTGCTTCGAAACATGCCCTACCACGAAAGACGTTTCATGAAATTGCTGGCATGCAACTCTCCAATAAAGCAATCTGGGTTTCAGTTCGAGCAACAATTACTGCTCTTCATATGGACGACTTCTAATTTCTACCATGTCCATTAGATTTCAATGGAAAACAATGCATGAAGAAGGTTGTGGAGCATTCTAACAATCTTTGGCATTATACAAAATCTAACGGTGACTTTCCAGAATGTGACTACCGGTACAAACTTAAAATTGAACTACATGACCACACCGGGAATCTACAGAATGTCACAGTTTTCAATGATGCCGAAAACGCGCTCATGGGCATCACGATAAAAGAATTGTTCCTTCTTTCTATCGAACCAACTGATCTGCAGGAAATTTGTGGTCGAATTTCAGGACAACGCTTCCAACTAACACTTTCCATTAAAGAAGATTACTTCAACGGTTTTCAACGCTTGCAACCAATACTGATCAATTTAAAAGAAATTCAATATGCCTCTGCATGCAAGGAAGCACTCATTGACATTCAAGAAATGTCCACTTCAAAACGACCTATTGTTCGCCACCTATGAACTGCTTTTTAGGGTCTCTTCTAACACGAATGTTTGTACATAAACAAACATTTCTGCACAACTCATTGTCTCATATTGTTGTAAATTACACACCCATGTTATTATGATGCAAAATTTAACTTTCACTTCAAATACTCTCTTCCAGTCATTCCAAAATATGTATGTTTGCCATTTACATTTTAATAATATAGATATCAAGATTTGTAAAGAGTTACTACATATGTTTCTCGTTCGTTGTCTACATGCTATACATTGATCTCTTGCTTGCTAATCTATTCATTTTATCATTCAAACATGTCAAACAAAAAAAACAATTGAAGAAGAAGGGAGCAACATATTTTTTATCTTGCTTCTCTCCTTTCAATAATAGATGTCGAAATAATATATGATTTTATATCACTCCTAATCGCATGTTTTTCCTTCTACCTAATCTACCTACCTTCACCAATGTTGAAATAAAAAATATTAATTCTATGTTCAAATAAAAAAGTTAATTCTAATACTTGTTGTACATTCTCCAAACATGCACTACTCGTTTATCAAAACTAACAATAATAATTTGTACTTGTTTATATATGCCAACAAACAATAAAATTGCAGCCAAAAACGAGTGGTGTCATCTTCTTTATGCACAACAAAAGGATAGAATAAATGCAGGATGTCGACTACTTTATGAAAATCGCAACAAACTTACTACTTCCTCTACATCCCTTCCCACCTCAAATGCCCTCCCAACTATACAAACCAACCCATCTCACATTCATCAATTCCAATATAACCCTCCCCTTAATGAAGAACAATGTCGCTTTAGAGAAAGGATTGATGGACTTTCTACCTTGCATGTTTGCACAATATGCAAGGAAGCATACCCAGGAATGAAAAAAACGCTTTTCCATGGTAGACTCTCTTGTTTTCGTTGTGCGTCATCTAAATATACCAAGCATCTTTCTGAACTAAACAACATGGACCCTGGAGAACAACCCTATGTCCTTCACCAGTTAACACAGGTTGAAGAAATGCTCATCGCACGTGTCAACCCCATTCTACAAGTCACTCATTCCCGTGGTGGTCAATACAAATATAGTGGCCATACAATTATCTTCCCTCAAGACATCACAACTATTGCAAAATACTTACCCCAAATGCTCTCTGACTTAGACATCCTCATTGTCAAAAGGCAAAATCCATTTGAAAAGGCTTACAAATTCTTCGTTTGCAAATCATGTGTCCTTGTAGCCCTTGAATACAAAATAAAAAATGACCCTTACTACCGTGATGTTCAATTCAATTCGTCTACACTTTTTGCGTTGCCAGATCACCCTACAGACATTTCTTCCCTTCTCCATAATGTAACCACCTCCTCTTTTGAACCCTATCAAACCACTATTGATTCTATGTATGCTACTGATGTCATGCTACCTCCATTAGAAATCCAACCCTCTTCTTTCGTTCCAATACTCCCAAATTCATTCACTAAGTTTGAGAAAATTTGTAACTATTCTCACTTGCCCCATTGAAACTCAACAAGCTCTATCGATTAGCCTCCAACATCTTTAACTGTTATAAATGAACACAATACCATCAGCCTCTTTGCCATGGCATTCCCCACACTCTTCCCTATAGGCAGCGCAATGATCATGCAACCAAGACTTACAAAAGTTGAGATGCATGAATATGCTTTACACTTGTTGCACTACCATGATAACTGCTTTGGCCAACACCCAATATTCCGCTACTATCTTTATAAAATTCTATTGCGCCACCATCGCCAAGCAACAACTAATGTTTTCGTGAAGAAGTACATTGAGAAAAACTTGCCAACAACGGTTTCAGATCTACGCCAGTGTCTGCATGATTCTCCAGAATCAAGATTTCCAGAGCAAATAATGCGGTTCGGTTCAGCCCTACGAGGAAAATAGTATTTCTGGAACAAACGATGACCTGAGCTGACTGACATGATCATGCAAATAGGAAGCCCAACATTCTTCTTCACTCTCAGCGCAGCTGATGCTAAATGGCATGACTTGCACACAATCATGCCGAACAGTGTTCCTTCCAATTCAGTCAACCTCTTCCAATGGAAAATTCAAAACATAATTAAAAGCCCACATCTAACAGCCCAATATATGCATTCCAGATTTACAATTTTCCTTAAAGAAATCCTACAAAAAGGCCTCAATGCAATCGACTACTAGTGCAGGTATTATTTAATATCCATTTCCCTCTACATTAATTTTATACTTTGCATATATATGTATTAACCATATGTGACCTTCATATTATATTCATATACGAATGGCAACATGGAGGATCCGCACACATTCATGGCTTCCTGTGGCTACAAAATGTACCAGACATGGACACACTTGATTGGGACAATGCACTAGAAGTTGCTAATGCACAGAAATATTTCGACCACTACGTAACTGCCTGGAATCCATACAAAGTAGAACACCGAAATATTCCACTTCACCAATCAACAATTCATAACCCATGTCTTCTTGACATAGCATCAATATTCGTGTCCAATCAGTCTGAAGACTATACAGAGCTCGTCAACTGCGTTCAACGTCATACAAAGTGTCATGAATCTTCTTGTCTTTGTAAGAAAGACAATGTACTTAGCTGCCGATATGGAGTACTATGGGAGTTGAAATCCACTTCTTCACTTTTCATTGATGATAAAGGTCATAAAACCTACATCCCTGCTCACAATGATGAAAGATTGAATATTCACAATGTCTATCTACTCTCTATTTGGAGAGCAAATGTTGATTGCCAACCAGTCCTTTCTCGCCATGCTTCGTTGAAATATATTTCTAAGTATGCAGCAAAAGCAGAAACAAGATCTGGCAGCTACCGTCAAATGCTATCACGGCTATCACAAAGTGCCCTTCCAGAAGCACCTACTGTCACTGTCATCCGAAAAATCCTTACAGAAACCATTGCAGATAGAAACATTGGTGCACAAGAAATATGCCATATGTTACAAAAGCTTCCTCTCTCTCTCTGCAGCCGTACATTTCGTTCTTTGAATATCAATAGGGTTGTTTTCAGACGTGTTTCACAAGACACTGTAAATCCTGGTTCGACCCCAAACTTTATCGTTGCATATATGAACAAGCCTGCCTCATTAGAATCACTACCCCTCCTTGAAGCTGCTCGCTCGTGGTCATATTCTGCCCAGTAGAGGAACAACCAATGGAAACACATATTCCCCCCAATGATTGTACATGTCTTGCCCTGTTACAATGTCATTTCTTCCTCTGCTAATCCTTCTTATGCCACCTTCTTCTAGAGTGAATTACTATTGCATTTCCCCTTCTGAAAACTTCCTGATGATATTGGTTCAACTAATTCAGAAATTATTCCACACTGGGAACAAAAAAAGGGTACATATACACCATGGGATGTCCATCGAGAAATTGAGAACCCACAAAGCCCATCTACCGAAGACCAAACTACCCCACACACCCCTCCTGATTGCATGCAAATGCATGAATGGAAAATCCTCTATTAGATCCACCCAGGTTACAATATTGCAATTGATGACCTCGACATGATTGGTTACCGCGACTTCGATGTCAACCGCAATTTGTCACAAAATACTATCCCTCCCCCTTGCAAGAAACTGCCATAAATTTCATTGAATTGAACCACTCAACCATTCAAAACCAACATCATTCTTTTTCCAACCCTCCCCATGATCACACATTATCCCCTACCCAAAGCATAGCTTTTACCACTATTTTTTCACACTTCGAAGCCCCTTCGCCAAAACCACCACGCAAAATCATCATACAAGGGACAGCTGGCACAGGAAAATCCCATTTGATTAAATGTCTGCACCAAGCATTTGTGGAAAACCCACCAACAAACAAAAACCCTTTGATGTTACTTGCACCAACGGGTGTTGCAGCTTTCAACACAAATGCCCTCACAATTCACTCTGCCCTTCGTATCCCTATCCAAACAATGCATCCTCTCGAAGGCCAACCACTCCTACAACTGCAAGAGTAACTCCGTCATGTAGAATACATTCTCATTGATGAAATGAGCTTCATTGGTCCCAAAATGCTTTCTGACATTGACGATCGTCTAAGAGAGGCATTCCCTCTTCATCGGAATGCACCATTTGGTAATCGCTCAATTATCCTTGTCGGAGATTTAGGCCAACTACCACTTGTAAAAGAAATTCCTTTATACGCTCGAACATCATGTGGCACTGCACTTTGGCGCAGCTTCGACATATTCATAACACTTTCAACCATTTTCCGTCAACAAGGAACTAGCCCATCCCAGCTTTCTTTCTGGCAAATACTTGCAAATGTTAGGAATCGAAAACCTACACTTGAAGATTGGCAGCACCTAATGTTAAGAACAGGTTCATCTCTTACAAATGAAGAGAAATGCACATTTGAAGAATCCATGCACCTATTTGCAACAAACAACTCAGCTGTCTTGCATAATAAGAAAATTCTTAAAAAATTGAACATCCCAGTAGTGGTTTGCTCTGCAGAACAACAAGGGCAGAAAACTCCTACTACAACAGAAGATGAACAAGTACCCGCAAAATTGCTCTTATGCAATGAAAAAAATGTTATGCTCACCAACAACTTATGGGTACATGCAGGCCTCGTCAATGGCGCACTTGGGAAGGTCATCTCAATATTTTATTCAATGGATTCAAAGCCCCCAAAATTACCATCCTTCGTGGTTGTCGACTTTAGACAATACAAACGAACACCATGGGACATTTCACACCCAACATATCTACCTATTTCTCCCATCACAAGGGGTACACACCGTCAAATACCACTTCAGATGCCACGGGATTTAATGATACACAAGTAACAAGGAATGACATTAGACAAAGCAACAGTGGACATCAGCACCATAGAACGCCAAGGGCTAACGTTCACTGCAATTTCAAGAATTCGGTCATTGGCAGACATACACGTCAATCCAGCATTCCCATTCTCACGCATTGCACAAATGCACAAGAATCCATATCTTAAGCGTAGACAACAAGAAGAGCCATTTCTTGCATCAAAATCTATTCAGGATAATACACTTTAGCCAATCGTACAACCTGTCTTCCAAAATTACACACATGGTAAACACCACTCACTACATAACAAACTTTCACATACATTTGCTTGCTATTACATTTACTTTCATATGATTTTGTGCTTGTTGGAATCGTTTATTTTACTTTATATATTCAAACGAAATTGTCAAACATATCCATTTTCACTTAAAATGTTTCCTTTCTGGATGGCAACATGTATGGATATAGGCTACCTACGAATATTGATGCATGTTGCGAAGAAATTCAACAACAGGAACTTACCTTACAAGATGTGCAGACAAGGATCTTGCCACAAAAATCATTGTTGCTTTACCGTTTATGCCCAGCCATTGAGTTGTTAAAGAAAATAATAAAAATACTTAAGCTAACAATTCACATTTATGAAAGAGATGCACACAGGCAAATGCGGCATCAATTGCAGGAACAACTCACACATTATGGCACCACAATAAACACTAATTGATGTTGCTGATGCCATGGCCCATCATGCATATATGATTAGTTGCTCATTCTCAATTACAACTATATGCGATAGAATGCTTTTATTGTACATAGGTTTAGAAGCCAACGAATACTTTCATTGTATATATGTTTAGTTATAACCTACCAAACACATCTCTATGTGTAAACCATATGTTAAAGTGAAATGCAACAGTCATGCTCCTACTGTTCAGTTCACTCATCAATGGCAAATGTTTCACTTGCTTTACCACAACTTTTATGCCTTCAAAGACATGTTCTTGGTGCTCTATTAAAGGTTTTATATGGCATTGGTACCCCTCTACTTATTGTCAAGCTTTCCTGTAGAATGTATTCTTGATCTTTTCTATGTTTTGCAGACTTACCTAATAATTGCTTCCATTTACTACTAGAACAATGGTACTATATGAATATTGTACTTCCAATCATGTAGTATTTCAAATATCACCTTAAACACTGGTGACATTACCAGCTAAATTTCTTGGACAAGTGAATCTTTTTATTCTGAGGATTAGAACATTTCAATTGGGTCATATAAGTAACAACACACACAAGATATGATACAAAAAAGTGGAAGGGATGTTGTTGTCATATCATCTAACAGTTGTATGGAGAATGGTCATATGATACAAAAAAGTAGAAGGGATGTTGTTGTCATATCATCTAACAGTTGTATGGAGAATGGTCAATGCTGAACTTGGTAAGGTGACTCTGTTTTTCTTTAAATATGGATACAGAATAATGAAGGGATATTGTTACTACATCATGGAGAAGGTTGTCAATGCTAAAACTTTGTAGGGTCACTTTGTTATTTAGTCTAAATAGGAATGCAGAATAAAGGATAGCTCATATGTATTTCGCCCTCCCTTTTCCTTTCCCCTGTACTGTATTATTAGAACCTTTTGTTCTTCCTTTAGTTTTGAACATGAATTCTGTCAAACTCTAATACTTGTTTCCATCTTCCAAATTTTGAAAAAGCTTAGAAGGGAGATCCAGGTCAGAAAGCGCTTCATTTCCAAAATCTCTCAACTCTGCTGACAATGACAAAGGTTAAAAGCTCTCATATAAATCTTAGCAAAATATAGAAGTTGCAACCAGTTCATAAATTTGACCTGCAGCCTACTCATCAAATATACAAGTTACAATCAGTGTATATATACAAGTTATAATGGGTATGTAAATTTAACTTCCAGTCCTATCTATCAAGCAAATTTTTATAATGATAATGTTTTCTTCTTAAAATTGCCATTTATATTACATTTAATTTTTTTTATAATGGTAATACTTTCTTATTAAAACTGTCATTTATATTACATTTTATATTTATTTTTTATCATGATTTGAATATTATCATTGTTTTTGTTAATTTTTATTACAATTTAGTTCAAATAAAAAAAACATGATAATACTTATATAATTAACCATCCTAAATATTCAGTACTGCAATTTTATATAAAATATCCATAAGACAACTATTTCAATTTGAAAACAAATTTGGGCCATTGCATGCAAGCACCTAACATTATTCTTAATTTTTTTTCCTAGCATTCAGTTTTCAGCTTTTCGGGTTGATATGGAAACATAGACTAAGAAATTTTTTTTATAGTTGACATAAGAGAGTTTGAATTAATATGATCTATATAAAGATCATTAATTTCCATAAAGGGTTCACATAAGCAGAACAACAAAAGTTCCTTCTCTTCCAGTGGCTACCGAAGTAGTTCTAGGAATTTGTTTTCTTAAAAGAAACATCTTCAATGAAGCTTTGTAATAGTTCAAGTACTCATGTAATTCTCTGAGACTCTGTTTTATGTTGAGCTCTCTCGGACTGTTTTTGGTTGTTTGACTTACAGCTGTATCTATTTATTTTCTAAAAAATTTCTTGTCAAAATCTTGATTCAACTGAAGTAATTCTAAGCTTCTTTCTTCTCGGGAGAAACATATTCATTGAAGCTTTGGAACAGTTCAGAATTCCTGTGAGCAAGAACTCCATAAGGTTACTGTAATAGGTGGACTAAACTGTTTATTCTTATTGCAATTTCTTGTGGGACGAATCCACCGTCTCTTAAAGTCTCAAATATCTACAAATAGAAGAGTGGGAGCAACTGCAGCTCTTTATTTTGCAGCCATTTTGGAGTATCTCACTGCAAAGGTTTTAGAACTTGCCTGAAATGCGAGTGAAAATCTCAAGGTTAAACGTTGATATCACCGCAAGGCATTTGCAGCTCGCTATTAGAGGAGACGAAGAACTTGATACTTTCTGTGGGGATTGTGTCAAGGGTTTTATTTATTGTAGGATGTGGGTTGAAATGTTTAGCTCAACGGAGTGCTCGGATCAGTACATGTGGATTTAGGAGTACACTATATTCTTCCCTTCTTCGTTTGGTATATATGTTTGTTTTCAACCTACTGTAACTAGTGTGATATGAATGACTTTATATTAATAGCCACTTGATCTCCAGAAATTGACTTGATTAAAGTGCGAAACTTCAAAAACAGTCTGATGCCCACATGCAGTTAATACAGAATGTATTTTGAAAACTAGGATTTAGATTTGTAGTGCTTGAATCATCATTTCATGTTGGTTTTCATCTGTTAGTAGCCAGATACATTTCTCTTACAATTAGATTGTAATATCTTTTGTTTCTCTTACAATTAGATTGTAATATCTTTTGTTTCTCTTCTATGGGAAATTTTGTACAGGAGTTCAAACAATATATATAAATAGAAAAATGCAGAAAGTGACAGTCAAATTTTGTACTCAGAATTATGACAAGAAAGCCCCTGCTTGGTTTGTGAGGAAAGAGAGCTTCAACACGAGTTCTCTCTCCAACCGCCAAGATGATCAGTACGCTACTAACAAGTTTAGTGAAGAATTTCTGCTATTCTCTTGTAATCTATAGGCCCCCAAAGCTCCTCATAGATGAGATTTCATTCTGTAATTAAATTTTACAATTACATTTTAATAATCCTATCGACCTCTCTTTGTACCTTTTGGGACAATTGCTAGTTATTATAATATAATATTATTATAATATTTAATCTACTATTATTATTATTATTATTATTATTATAATAATACAATATAATTGTTATTATTTTTTATGATTTGATATTATAGGATTATTTAAATAATATGATGATTATTTAATATTATCATGAACTATTCTTATTATTAATTAATATATATTAAGAATATTATATAATTATTATAATATAATAATATGATATATTAAATAACCAGTAGTTAATATTTATATAGTTATTAATAATTCTAATATATCTATAATAATTAATTAATCAGATTGATATAGCCATATAAGCCCTATATCAACCACATTGGAAAATGAGGTTGTTATATATGTTTCATATAAGCCTATAAACATTTATCAATCACATAAATTATAATCATCAACTTTTACCTAACATTAAAAATAAATATTATAATCATCAAATTTTATATTAAGTCTTTTTAAAATAATTTTACTTTCAATTATTTCCTCATAAATTTTCTATTCATATATTTATGTTAGTAACTAGTAAATTAATAATGAATATATGCATCTATAACTTCTTTTTTTTATGAAGATTCATTTTACCTCAGTTAGGTTTTAAATCTTTTAAAATTTCAGAGTTCTAAAAATGTTTCAGATCTTTCCCATGTGACAGGAAACAATTCAGTGTGAACTATCTTTCCCATGTGACAGGAAACAATTCAGTGTGAACTGATTATGTTGTGAAAAAGGAATTTAAAACGGAATTATATAGATAAACATGTATGTCAATTTCTTATAACGCCTTTCCCTCCAGCTCCAGACTCCTTGGATGACCATACAAGAAGCGTTTCTGCTTATGCAAATAAGTTAATCCGAGAGATCCATCCCTCGTAACGTTTTATATTATGTAATCTCAATTATCTACAAATTCATAATTTTATAAATTCACACTATTGTTATATTATGTAATGTCAATTATGTGCAAATTCATCAAATTCATCATTTATGAAATAACATTATTGATTACCTTGTTATGATAATTTAATTGTGAGTACTATAAAATATTTTCTCTATTACATTCAGAAATTAAATGCTTCAGCAAGGATGTTGTATCTATATTTTAGAGCCTTATTCTAGTTTTAGTTCTCACAGATATTTTCGTATAAGGGTAGATCATGATCACTATCTAGCGTAGGCGATGTAAATTTGAATTTATGAATGTTTGGGTATTATGGCCATATTTCTCTAGATTGAGTAGAAATTATATATCGGATATAAAGAAATAAAATCATTGTTGTGTGACATTGCATTTTAATATATTATAAACAAAATGTTTACGTTGTGCTTTTCGTTTTACCTTTTTCTATAGAGATTATCGTTTCATGGGTATTAAAATATCATATTTACCGAAATTTGTATTTATTCAATTCCACAAAACGCTAAAATATGTTTTATGGAAACCAAAACAGTTCGCTGATAATATGATTCTTATTAACGCGAATGATAAAACAAGAGTGAGGAAATAGCAAAAAGACCGGACTAAATAATACACATGACTATTAAGAGCACTGTCGCAGCTATGCACCAGTTGGGGTTTCATACGACAGATCATTATTTAAAAGACGGTTGGGAGTTGCAGATGAAACATAGAAAATGGACGAGGGAGGTATCAGAGAAGAAGGGCAAAGGAAACGTTATCAAGCACTCGTACAACTTTCCTGAGCAAATCCAACTTGAGAATTGGGCACATCAAAAACGACACGGAAATTCTGTTGTTGAACATTTCCTACAATAGAAAAAGGAAGGGAAAGAGAACCAGAAGTCGAGAAAGCCAAGCATGATAACCCCGATCCTGGGCTGAATAGGATATTTTCCTTTGGCAAATCCAGGTCCACGCTACCATCGAAGTGTAACGTTATAGTGGGAACGTCGACGGAAGAAGAAGACAAGTCGTAACAAGTATCGAAACCGCCAGATGATGTCGGCTGCGTATTCGGAATATGGCTGCGGAAAGCGTCTCTGAGAGCTGTGTAAGCAGAATCAACGAGATGGGTGATCGTTGTTCCCGAGTCGATGATCGTTCCTCCCCCGCCGCCAGTACCCGTTGCGGGGACGGGGACGGTCGTGTCACCAACGCTGATTCCGTTCAAGTTGACGAAATAAAATGTCGGGTTTAAATTATCTTTTATCAGTGTGGTGAATTTCAAACCTGGGGAGGAAAGAGCTTCCTTCCCAAGCACAAGGGATCCCGAAGATGCTGACGACGCCTGCAAGCTGGGAAGACAGTAAGAAAACGTTCCGCCGAATAATTCTGCTGTGGGTTGATTCAGCAACGAAAGTGGTCCACCTCCCAATCCCATCAGCCCCGGTTGATTTTGACTTAATCCGCTTACGGACTCCGCACAAGCGAATGAGAAACTAGGAAGAGATTGAGCGCCAAGAGTGATCGCGTCGGAAGAAAGTGGACCCTCCACAACAGAGCGATCTCCATACGACAGTTGCACATCACATTCGTTATTTTCCCCGCAATTCGCGTTAGGAGCTTCCTGACATGCCTGTGAATTGCAGTCTATGGAATTATAGGACGAAGACAATGTGGAGTCGAAAGGTGAAGCGGCAGTCGAGTCGCAGCCTTGGCACTGTGCGCACGGAATCCAAGCAACATCACTACCCGTATCTATAAGCGTATACATGCTTTGCTTGGGTGTGCCAAAACCCACATTTATTATGTACTCTCCGGACCCTGGCATAACAGGGACGTTAGCGTCGTCTTCTTGGTCGATATTGGAGGAACGAGAATTCGACATGGAGCGCTTCAAAAACCGGAGGCGATTGGCGTCGGCTTTAATTCTTTCAGATATCAAGCTTTCCCACGTCCTGTTTGGAGGTCGGAAAGGTGAACACTCTGAATAAAGATGCATAAGGGGAAAGCTCACGCTACGTTTCCAGTTCCCCACTTTTCTATTCAAAGGTTTGACACTACTCCGACAGTTCGCATCGGAGCCCTCGACCACTCCAGACATTATTACTGCAACCGACATGAGACAGAAGAAAATCGCTACAAACTTGATCATTGTGAAGAAGCTCATAGTATTCTATTAATTAGAGCAACAGGGACGAAAACTCCACACTACTCAGCAGACTTCTGTGTTTGAAGAGGCGGGGCGATCTATGTTATATAGTGCACACTCGATGCATGTCTTGCCTTGTTACATACGTCGGGACTGGTAGGTTTACTTACGTAACTATAGAACGCCAATTGCGGAGATATCTATACGGTCTCCTCGGCCTTGACTAATCTGCCAATAGTTTCTCTAACATGCAAATTACAATTAAAAAATATGTGGAATCCAATCATATTCCATATATGTTTGAAGAGGCGGGGCCATCTATGTTATATATATAGTGCGCACTCGATGGATGAGGGAAATATATGGCAATTGCCTTACTTGAAACACATCTCTTAATGGGTTTTACGTTATATATACGGTTCTGACATGACTATCGAACGCTAATTTCTCATTACATTCAAAATTTTGGGTTCTCACATTACATATAAAAAAAAAAAAAATCATTCCTATTCGTTTCAACAAACTATAAACACGTGTAAAAAGGAATTCCAAATATTCCAAATATTCAAATTTTTCTTCTCTTACACACTTTTGTGATCTTCTCGTTTTCCATTCGCTGCCGGGAATCTTTCTTCTCTCCCACACACTGTTGTGCTCTTCTCTTCCACACTGTTGTGCGCACTCGATGGATGTTTTGCCTTATTACATACGTCGGGACTGGTATCTTTACTGACATGACTATCGAACGCTAATTTCGATATTTATACGGTCTCTTCCGCCTTGACTAATCTACCATAATTTCTCTAACATAAAATATTATAATGGAATTACAATTAAAATATATGTGAAATCCAATCATATCCACCTCTTACTTCATGTTCCAGTAGCCAACCATGTCGATAGTTCTTTCAAAGTCGACGTGTGACTTGTGACAGACGTGGGATTTCCGATTTCACCGAACACGAACCGTATTTTCAAACGCGGCTTTCGTCGTTGGCTGATCTGAACCGATATTCGAAATTTTAAATAATATCTTAAACATACTTTATAGTGAAATTATAATTTAAATTTGCCGTTTTTTAATCAAACCATAATGCAAATGCAAATATATTGTTCCCATCTTCCTTCATCATCAAGTAACAACCGATAGCGACAGGTCTTTCCAAGTCGACGGGCGACTTGTTAAATACGCCGGATTTCCCATATGCTCCGCAGAAACCACCTTTTCAAACGTGAATTTCGGTATCATTTAATATGCTGCGATATTTGGAATTTTCAATAATCTGTTAATCTTAATCTTACTTTCCAGTGAATTTGTAATGGAAATAAGCGTTCCGCACTTTCATCTTGCATCGTTAACAAAGGATATCGACAGGTCTTTTCAAGGTCGACTCCGAGGGCATTTTGTTTCTGCAGTATATTCTCAATTCTTCTTTTAGAGAATGGTATGGGCAGGAAGCCTAGGTTGAAAAGCATCTTCTGTCCCTAGAGAATGGTATGGGCAGGAAGCCTATGTTGAGAAGCATCTTCTGTCCAAAGAGAGTGTAGGCTGAAAAGCACTTTCCTTTTTAACAGAGGGATTTACAAAGAATTTTCAAAAAAAATTACTGTTTTTTTTACCAATAATATAATTTTACACTTCTGTGTAAAATCTTTATTCAATGTTAAAAATTTTTACATTCACCGGGTAAAATAAAATTTCTTTCACATTCACTCCTTTGTGAAATTTCTCATTACATTCAAAATTCTGGATTTTCGCATTACATATAAAAAAAATTCATTCCTATTTGTTTCAACAAACTATAAACACTTGTAAAAAGGAATTCCAAATATTCCAAATATTCATTTGCTGCCGCAAATTTTTCTTCTCCTACACACTGTTGTGCTCTTCTCGTTTTCCATTGGCTGCCGGGAATCTTTCTTCTCTTCCACACTGTTGTGCTCTTCTCATTTTCCATTCGTTGCCCCGAACCCTTCTTTTCATCTCATCCATGCTGCGGTTTCATTTTTTCGCTCTGCTTTCATTTTATTTTTCTACAATGCTGTACTCTCATTTTCACTTCATGGTCAACGCCATTTAAAAAGAAACATTACAAATACAAAATGTATATCTTATGCACCATCTCCCTCGTTTTTATTCGCTACTCCTAACCCTCTCATTCATCCCATGTGCAATGAACATAAACACATTACAGTCGCGAGCCCACTCTTTCACTCCATTACACACAACTCATATGCGAATGAGGACACACAAAAACATATACCAAAAGCATAAAAAATATGGCGTTGACTTGCCTATAGCATTCTTTAATTCGGGCCTATAACATTCTTTAATTAGCCATGCTTCCCTGCAAACAAGAATTAAAATTTTTTACCAATTTTTACCTATAATTTAAGAAACATCATAAATCTCATTAATTTCTTCATGTGGGCAATGAAGTAAAAGTTCACGCACCTTTTAACATATCGTGTTCCGTTGACTTAATCACACTCATTTGGCACACCTAACACACACAAACTAGAGGGTTTTTAATGCGCGGGAGTTTGGTGGTTTTCGGTTCGTAATGAGGACGCGTGGTAGCTGATTGTTGTTGAGATTTTCTGTTTGAACTGAAATAGCCAGAAATATCTGTAGGTGACAACAATAGAAAATCTGTTGCTGGATTATCTCCAGGTTGTTGGGAGCAAATTAATGCATCCTAAATTTGATGTGAGAGCAGTTAGATTCTCTCTACTATAAAATAGGTTGTCATAAGGATAGCTGGGAGAGAGAGTGAGAGTTTCATTGATGTAATCTCCAAATTTTGATTAATATATTCCTGATGCCTATGTTGGTGGAAGTAACCCAGATTGGTTGGGTGAACCACGTTAAATACTGTGTTCTATGTGTTTGATCTTCTGCTGTGTTAATTGTGTGTTTTATTTAAATTGTTGTGCCTGAATTCCAACAATTGGTATCAGAGCATGTTGGAGGTGCTGTGGATTGCTGTGCGTGGCGTCCTGAGACTGCATACTGGACTTGCTGAGAATGGATTGTTCTGTGCGTGGGTTTGCTGGAGCTGTAACGCTGGGGCGTTTTGGTGCCTGCTGTATATTGCTAGCAGCGTGTGAAGACTGCGTTATGAATTGCACACGGAGGTAAACAGTGTTGATATATATATTTAATTTGGTGTGTGGCTTTAAAAACATCATGGATTTATTTTGAGTGTGGATATATATGTTATAAGCAGCGTGTACATATATATAATATCAAACGGTGCATTTTTATTTTAAAGCCATGGTTATATATATCAGCGTGGGTTTATTTGGTGGATTTCCAACAGCTTGGCTTCCATTTTTGTTTGTTTGCTGTGCGTGGGTATATGGATGTGTTTTTTAACACAGCATGGAAATATATAACTAAAACAACGATCAAACACAGTGTGCTTTATTACAAACCCGCAGTCAGTTTATTTAAAAAAGAAAGCAGTGACAGCATTCAATTGTTTTTTAAAAACGCAGTTTTAAAAGTGACAGCATTCCATTTTTGTATTTTTTACAAAAGCGCAGTTTACTAGAAGCACATTTATTTTTCAAGCCATTAAAAGGATTTATTTTTAAAGCCATTTAAAGGCGGAGTACGTATGTACTTTTTAAAACCATTAAACTATGTAACATGGTTTTTCAATATTAAATGGCTTTTTTAAGATGTAATGGGGTCTTTAATATTATTTGTTTTTTGTTTTATTTAAAGACAAAGACAAATCAGGCATAGGCAGGTTTTTTGTGTAAAATCGAAGGTATAGGCAATTTTTTTTTTATTGCTGGTTGGATATTGGAGATTATTGTTTTTTGCTGATACAAGATGGCCAAAAGTCAAAGTGCCCGGTTCGAAATTGAGAAATTCAATGGCAAGAATAATTTTGAAATCTGGAAGGTGAAGATGCACGATCTGCTGGTTC
>APFE031624763.1:136338-214041 GCA_000404065.3 Pinus taeda | reverse complement strand
GAGATGGGAGGAGTAGATAAGACCATCCACTTGATTCATGGGATTGCCCTTATCATTAGGAAGCTTCCATGAGAGGTGGAGAACTACTTCCCTCCTTGGGAGATACGAAGCCCAACTGAACCAACTAGAACTGGAATTAGTTCATGGATAAGGTGGAAGGAACCTTGAGAAGTTTGATTGTTAAAAGCTTTACCCAACTGGGTTGGCGCTAGTGCGACTCTGAGACAGAGCACCAGCTGGCGCACCCTCTTTGGAGGATTTACCCCTTTGGCACGAGTAATGCGCTGTGGATTAGCGCCAATGGAGAAAGAGATATATTTTTGGGTATTTTGCAGAAGGTGTCTTCAGGGCACATGGAGTACATACTTTAAGGGATACAAAGCAGGTGTTTTCAAGTTATGTCACTTCTCACAGGTCCTGGAATCAGTCCTCCAATGTACAGGAGAAGGGGTAACAGGGATGGTGACAAAATACTGTGTAACACTTCCTAACTAAAAACAAGTTCCAGAGGGAGGTCGGTGCGACTATTTCTCAGCATATTTTGCTGATCGGCATGAATTTCAGTGAATTAAGTGCACTCAGCAAGGGAGCCAAGAAAAAAATAATTTTTTTTTTAAATTTGGGACTAGATATGCTACTATGAATTTCAAACTCAGACTAGTAAGTAGAGGAAAGGAAACAAAACTGAAGGGAAAATGTGAACTACAAAACTTCATACAAAATCATGAAATCTCAAACAAGACAAACAAAAGGATTGGTCCCCAGTGTGGTCGCCAATTTGTGGTGAAGTAAAATTATGAGTGAGGACACAAACAATTCCTCTAGCACAATAATGGGTATAGCCACAACCGACACATTCTATGGAAGATTTCCTTAGGTTAGAACCAATTAAGAGGGCCTACCTCTTAGCACACTTATTCCATTTGGTGATGACCTTGCTTGCTTGCTCCAAATATCTCTTCTTTCCTTCTTCAAACACCTGAAACAAGTAAACAACAACAAAACAACAACCGTGATAATAGAAAAATTGTAATTCAATCTACTTAACAAGTCAAGAAACATTAAGCCATGAACATGTAACATGACACATCAATCGATAGTTGCATATATATTGAATCAAGAAGAGATTACTACCATTGTCTTGACATTGCCGTTCTCCTCTGACAAAACCAGATTCCCACACACTTCTGCTAGCATTCCATGATGGCCTCAATAATAATAGTTTTAAGGCTTTTCCCTTTAAGCTTCACACTTAACAAATTCACACTTCTCCCTCACACAACTAGACAACTACAACTATGAATAGCTTGTTGTTTACTCCAAACTTAATTAGCACTAGCACACCAACATTAACAATTCAACACTAGCTTGTGCTTGGAAAAGGAAGGTTTATATAGCATGAATGGATAGGAGATGGATCCTCTTCTCATGGGAGGTCTTATCTCTTGAGGTAGTTCCATCATTATAGGGGAAAGGAGCCCAAACAAACATCCTCGACCCCATCTAGCCAAACCATTTACCATACTTTCATTATGAAGCTTTTAGAGCTAGAAGCTTTGGCTCTTTATTTAAAAATATTTCCATAAGAGGACCGATGCAACTGGAAAAAATCTTAGTCACTCCGGTCAGCACTAGGGATAGTGTTAATCCCTACATATCGGTGTGAGGAGGACAATGGCCACTAGCACTAGTCTTGTAAATTGGGAAAAACAAAAGATTTGTGGGAAATGGTACAAAAGGGAATTGTTTTTCTCATGAAGAGGGACACAATGGGAGTTTCTTCATGAACGGAAAGCATGTAGGGTTCACTGTAGAGGTCCTCCGGGATCATGGAATGGGGAGTATAGGGTCAGTGACAAAATGTTGTGTAACACATATCCACTTGAAAAGAACTACAATTATTCGAACTATGGAGAGGTCTGTTATAACTGTAATGCAGATAAGGAAGGCTCTCATCCTCGGTTCATGGATGATTGGAGTTTTACATGCGTAGTGTAACACCCCCTCCTCCCAAGTCCACCTAAGCAACCGACCATCTAGGGTAAACATGTGATTAGAGAGGTCACTATAAGGGATTCAACCTCCTTGGTGACCTTAAGGAAATGGAATTCACAGAAAATATCAAACAAACCCATCCACATCATAAGCAACACCCTCAGGAGACATTTTAGCCACTCAAACATCTTGTACCTAAGTCCCACTGATATTTTAAATCTTTTAACCCCTGGTCACTCTCATGCTATAGGCTTGAAATCATCCAAAACCCAAAGTCACTCTCACAAGCCTATGTTTCAGCATCCCTAGACTCTTTTCAGCAAACTTGTGCCAACATCCCTAGGATTTGTGCCACTTTTCTAGCCCAGAATCCCAACCTCTACCCAGAAATTGTTACAACCTCCAGGATCCATCAAAGACATGATGACAAGATAAACACATCAAAATTAAACCTTAGGACTAGGCCTAAGAATCCTCAACTGGGACTAACATTCTATTAGAAACTTGGCATCAATGCAACCTATAGGTCTAGGATACAAGACAGAGCATAAATGATTGAAATAAATTATTAAACATAACCAAAAGGATTGCCACCTTCTCCATTGAACTAGTATACCATAAACTAGGTCTTGCATCCATCCATTTAACACTTACAAGTAAATATATGAAATGATCATGACATAAACCAATCATATAACCATGCTTATATCCAACATAAAACCATATAAATATCAAAGATATGAAAACCATCAAAACACATATAAACAGGTACAAAAGTAAGAGAACTTAGGTTTTATTAATCATAGGAAAATCCGGCCAGTTTCGAGACTTCCATGTACCACCCAATCATAGACATAACTAAACCAAATATTTGTTTCATCCATTCACCCCCATGCCATATTCCAAGCATGAATGTGGGTTCTCATATAACAAACAATCCAAGAAAAACTAATGTTATATAAAGGATAAACGACCTCCACCCTCATCAAACCATGATCACACCAAAATCGGTGCTCCGTTCACAACCAAACTAAACTTGCAATGCAATCAAGAATCCATCACTATCCTTGATGAATTTTTCATCTCCTTGTGTTATAGACATTTTTGGGCACTGCAACCCCAATCATACATGTCCATAAACCAAGGGCTCCTAAGTAGCTAAAAGTATTGCTTCATGCCCTAAAGGAACAAGGTCAGCTGATTACATCATCTCCCGGAAGTTCTCCACAGAAAACTGGTCAAAACTAGTCAAAACTGAACCATACAAACTACCCAGTGCAGAGGATGCGATGCATCTCACCTGCTCAGTGTAAAGGGTGCGATGCATACTAGAAAGCCCTTCTGTAGGGTGCGATGGGTGAGAGTAGACAAATGGAAGAGACAGTTTTCAAGGTGGATCATCATGGAATCTTCCAGAAACTTCTCCTATGACACTTGCCTCTCTGAATTCACCCAGGGATGAGTAAGAGATCATCAATCCAAGTGGAATCAAGAACTATTAGAGAGAGGACACTAATCAAAATCCAATAAGCTGACTCACCCCCTGCAATAATCTATATATGGATCCCTCATCACAGAAATCCAGGGGATGGAATCTTGTATCTTGTAAGGAAGTGTTATTGGTTTCTTGGTGCAACATCATAGTGTTGGGTGATCTAAGCTTCTCATGAGGTGAAGAAGGGATTTCATGCTGAGAGGATGACATTGGGTTAGAACAATTGGTTGTAATCCTATTTACTATTCTTGATATTAACAAAGCTATTCAAGTTTTCCTTCACATTCTTGTATGTTTGATGATATATACATTTGTGTGGCCAATACATATCTGGTCCTGTATTGCTTATGATTGTAGTTCTCTGTTGTTCGATAGTATTATGCTGCTTTGATTCCACAGGTGCTCTTTGAAGCTGGGTAGACGAAAGAGGAGTAGCAAAGATCTGTCAAAAGGGAGAGGAACTAAGCAAGGAACCAAGCGCAAGACTGAGGTTGGTGTCCTTTGTTCCCTTCTTATCTACTTCTCATAAAGGAAAGCTATAGTAGTTTTAGTTTGTTTGTTTCTAAGATAGCTACCAGTCTTAGTGGGACTAGGACCTCCGAGTGGACACTAGATTTCCTGATAACACCTTGTTTCTTAGGCTTTAATGCAATCCAATCTCAGATAACTAGGCCCTAAAATGAGACCAATATCTCAGGCTTTATCGCAATCCAAACCCAGATCACTAGGCCCTAAACTAGGAATTCTCCTTCATGCTTTACTGTGTATCCTGCCAAAACTGGTGGCATTTGGAAAAAGGTAAGGCTAGGTTGAAAACCACTATCATAACTTAAAAAACCATGCCACCAACATGAAGAAAACCATACATCAACATGCAAAGCCATGCATGTCCAAACCAGCTAGGAAATCACACATGGAAAAGGTTACATGCATGTATTCCTACTGAACCTACTTGATTCTTCTTTGCCTTCCTTTCCCTTTCTTGCTTTTCCTTCCTTGCTCCAAAACTAGAGTGCTCCAAGAAAACTCTAAGTGACCAAGAGTGTGTGAGAGAGAGAGAGAGAGAGAGAATAATGAGAGAGCTCCAAACTTGAACTATAGAAAGGTTACCAACTAATCCTCAGAAGCCATTTTATTAATGAGCCCTCTATTTTCTTCATTTTCCATTATTTCCTTCATTTTCCTCCTCACATGCAACCTCTAACCTTTCACCTTAATTTTCTCCTAATTTCCTTTATTTTCATAAATAAATGTGCCAAAAATTCCTTTTTACCTTTTAATGCCTTTGCCTTAGACTTTTGTAATTTTCCTTAGCCAAAACACACATTTAATGATTCCCACTAGGATATATTTGCGAAACATTCATCTTGAGTAAGTGTCCCTTAACCGTGGTCTTACTTTTCATTTGTTAACTTTTATTACATGAACTTTTCACCAAGGATGTTACACGTAGTATGTGCCCTATCATCTTGTTGACGAATTCTATCTGGCAATCATTTTGGGAATGGAATGTAGTCAACTTGGTGAGCTTAGTGTGTAATAATGTCTAGAGACTCAACAAGAATCTGATTAGGAACCTGTTATCCTGATCTAATATAATGGTCTGTGTGATCTGAAAATGTACCTGTTAGTGTTAGTCTTTGAAACCTTCCTCCGATGATCAAACATGCTCTTACAAAGTTATTTTAAGGTGTCAAGGTCAAATTTTGTCATTTCAGTGAGTCTTCAAGCAAAATTTGGTCACTAGCTATTAGGTCTAGGGTTTGCTTTTACTCCTGTCAAAGTTGTCCAAATGTCAATCCATGTCACCATTCAGTTGAGTGTACCATCATTCAGAGGGTTTTCATCATCATGTTAGGTTCCAATGGGTCATTTTACACCTTGTTCATGCTTCAGTTGTGCTTAGGTAAAGTTCATTTCCGTCTCCTAGGGATTTGAAGGTAATTTCTCTTGGATGGTAAAATCATCAGCAAAAATTGTATCCTGATGTTCATACACCTTCTCCTATCCTTAATGTACCTTATTAAACATTTCCCATCACTAAGATCCCCCAAATTCTTCATTTTTCCACAAACCCTAGTTTCTTGCTAAAACTTGACAAATTTCTAGGTTAGTCTTGTGTTTAGCCCTTTTGGACCCCTTCCCCTCACTCAATATTTGAAATTCCACTTTCCCCTACTTCCTAACATCCCTCCCTACTTTCCAAAATTTTCTCAAGAATTAGAAGCCACTTATCCCCTTCATTTCACTTCATTTTGACAAATCCACTATTCCACACATCAGGATAGGTTTTACTCCAATGATGTTTTTGGGCACAAAAAGATGAATTTGGGAACCCTAAGAGAGGTTTGTGTCCATAATATTTCAAGGAAGAAAATCCTCCTTCACTTTTTACACAGGTGTCACAGTTTTAGAGAAATGTCAAAAATACAGTTGCCTCAGGAGAATTGATGCACCTCTGAAGTGATCTTGGGAAAATCAAGTTTTCTCCTATCTTGGTTTTCCAAATGACTTTCTGGATGATTCAAGTGATAACTAGACACAAATAGCTTTCGTATGAGCTATCATGCGCTTACTTTGGAGTTGAGTAAGACCTTCAAATGTTGATTACAATAGCCCTCTACCTCTAGGCAACCTCGTTTTGCACATTTTGGCCAGTCTTGGGAGATTTGATTTTTAATAGGGAAAATGAACTCAAAATTGAAATTATACTCAATAACCTTTCCAACAAGCTATCCCACACCCCATTTGGACACTGGGAAGGCCTCCAAAAGTCTCCTGCCAAATGCACTACACATAGGGTTTGGAGGCGTGGCACATAGAGCTGGAAGCCTGATTTCACTCACAAACTCTCCCAAATTGCAAAATTTGCTCAATATTCTTGTGTTAAAGTAATTTAACACCTCCATATTGCCAATTTCTGAGTTTCAATCAATGTTTATGGTGTTTCAATAGGTTAAAGACAAAACCCTAGTTCCTTGCAAAGTTGAGTTGAGAAAATTGCCTAGGGTTTGCAAAATTGTAGTTTTTCCGTTGTATCCCTATTTTCATTTCACTCTCACTACACTTCACTCATTTTAGTTTCCCTCTCCCCTTTAATCACACTCACCTAACCCCTTATCCCTAAAACTAAAAACCCTAATACCTAATCCCACTATTCCCAAACCCTATTCAAATATCGCCAAACCCTAATTGCTATCCCAAAGCCTAAATACTATTCCCTAAACCCTTTCATTCCCCAAAAACCTATAGCTAGCCTAAAATCCTCCCCTCATCAGTTCCACTCATCCATGGAGCTAAAACCCATGCAAACAACCGGCAAGTTGCTAAGAGAAGGAAAACCAATTCGACAACACTTGAAAGGGAAATTCAAGCTGAGCGTGAATCTTGGCTTGAGAGGAAAAACTTGCACTTGGGAAAGGATGCTAGAGAAGGTCAACAAAGAGAAGACTTTTTTGAGGCACATGTTCTACCATTACTTGGCGAAAAACAAAATTTGCAAGGCAAGAATCAGGAGCTTGAAGGCAAAGTTGAAAAGGGCATCGAGGAGGCGAAATGAGCATTATAGACTTTAGATATTGGTTGAGGATTCCTTGGCCCAACACAATGCTTGATGGAGAAGAATCAGCCCAAATTTAAAAAACTTTGGAGCACTTTTTGCATTTTTGGAATTTTTGGGCTAAAACACAGAAATTTCTTCTATATGCGATGCGCCACGAGGCACTCGCTTTTGCTAGGAGGCTCCAAATCACAAAAACTCGACATTTTTGGATTTGGCATGGAAAATTATGTTTTCCTACTTATGGCCAAGAAATTGGAGCAAGTTTTGAGCCCTCAAAAAGGTCAAAAACACTCAAAAAATGACCTTTTTGCCCCTATTTTGACACACAGGAAGCAGTTTTGGGTGAACTAAGTTTGGAGAGGAAAATGGAGGCCAAATTGAAAAATTACACTTGGGTTGTAAAGTAGACAGGTATACCTTTCCAAAAATCACACTTGGAGCTAATTTTAACACTATAAAGGCCTCCAAAGGTGGGTCCAAACAGGCGCTATGCATAGAGAATTTGGCACGGCTCATAGAGGAAAAATTGCCAGTTTGACCAAGTACTGCTCTGTTTTTTGCCCAGTTTTGTCTAGTTTGACTTTTTCACTTTCTTAATGTCAGATTTTGATGTAATTTCAAGTAAATTGATGGATCATGATGTAAATATGTCAAATTTTCACTTGATTAGGTAGATTCATTAGTTAAGAAGTTGTTTGAAACTGAATGAATCAGTTCCCTTGTTTCTAGAGGCATGTTATTTCATTGCCTGATTTCTAGTTCCTAGTTTAGAATCAGTTGGATCGGCTCCTAAACATGTGAGCTCAACCCCTAGAGGATAGAATGAGCTATGGTTTGTCTATATTATGTATTTTTTCAGTCATTAGCATGGTTGGACTCTTGAGAAAGAAAGGAGCTTCATTATACACTCATATTAGTTTTTGGCTAAGGAATTGAGAACAGGGTTTGCAGTACTCTTTGGGATCCCTATGGAATTTGTTTTGGTACAATGTTTTTTTATGTATTTTTGAATTCATTCATGTGTTATATGTATCATTTCTCTTTATTTCTTCTCAGCTAAACAAACAAGAGTGTAAGTAGAATACATTGAAAGTTGGAGTGCTCTACTTGAAGTTTGCTTTATTTTTTTGATGTTTTCCACTGTTTGGAGAGGATCCATGGTTTATATTTCCCTATTCAACTCCTCCTTTGTCTAAATCCATCCATCTCACTTGATTTAGAATGCAAAATTCAATTTCCTACCTTGCCCCATTGAGATCCCTGCAAGACTGTGCCTCATTCCCCGCACCCAAAATTTGTCTTCTCATCTGAGCCAAGAACTCATCAATTCATTCAAAAACCCCTTGCACACGAATACCTAGCCTAAGATCAGTGGCTATATCAGTTGATCTCAAGCCATTAGTGATCATAATTCGCTGAGATTGACCCGGAGAGAGCCCTCTCCTGACCTGGTAGGGCTAGCTACCACTCTAAGCATGGTTTGATGTTGGCCCTGGATCCTACCTTTTAAGCTTGAGGTAATCTAGGCACTAACATAGTGGCGATTCCGCTGGGGAAGAAAATTTTATTTTTTTGTTAGTGTTCTTGCTTATAAACTATAGACGGAGCTTGAAGTTAGCTAGGTAGCCTTTGAAACGCTCTTGCTTTGCATTAACAAAAGTAGATAAAAGTTGCTTCAGTCAATCTTCGGTCTAATCTTATAAGCTGAAGATCTAGCTTGCAAATTTCCCCAGTAACATGTATCAAGTTCAGATATGATTGTTGATGGTGGACAAAAATTAGACATCGGAAAGGCTGAAATAGTTCACTTGGTGATTCCAAATCATTTTCAAGATCAAATCCAAAGACTCCACTGGAGGATGAACCCGACCAGCAGAAACATGAAAGGACAATATGGAAATATTAGGTATTCAAGTTGGAATTTCATCCAAGACATTTTGTTCTTTGTTATAAATTATTTCTTCTCTTTTCCCAAGAATGTCAAGAAGGCTTTGCAAAGTATACTATGTTTGAGAAGAGATCCTCGGTTTGCATTTGATTCCTTCCCTTTGAATATTGTAAATACCAAATATTTGCATGCCTTTGAGCTTGATCAAGACCCTTATTCTGAATCTTGTGATGACCATCTTCAAACTGATGAGCCCCAAGAGACTAAGACCGATTCTACAGTTTTTGTACATACCCCATTACCTTGTAAAATTCCAGATCAATACAAGCCTCTGATTTTACCTCCTATATTCCTTGCCTTCCCTAAAAATCATGACCTATATCTACCAAGATTTGATGGTGACTGTAACAACATCACTGCTAAGAGACATGTTCTGAATTTTGAGTCCTTTCTTTACCTTTTGAAGTTGATGAATAAGATGTTAGTATTAGGCTTTTTGCTCTTTCTTTGCAAGGAAAAGTCAAGAGTTGGTTCAAAACCCCGCTTGATGCAAGCATCTCAGATTTCCAACAGTTTGTCAAAGTTTTCCCCGACATGTGGGTGGTTAGACAGAACCCTTTCTTGATTATAGAAGCGTATAACCAGCTGAAAAGATTGCCAAGGGAGACAATACAACAGTTTTCAGCCATATTTAACCAATTTTATTATTCGATGCCTATTAATATAAGACCTCCTCCTGGATCCACTCTCTTGCACTACACGAGTGCCTTTGATCTAGAAATGAAGTTTCACCTAAGAGAAAGGAATCTTGCAACACTTGAAGAGATGCAGAACAATGCAGTAGATGTAGGGGCTCATCTGCTAATCCAAAGGGAAAAGTTGAAGGAAGAAGAGATGAAAAACATAGATCCGGAGGAATCGGAATCTCTAGAGGTAAAGCTTGACATTTTGGTAAGTGTAGTAGAAGAGATGATGCAAAGGATAACCACAAGAAGTGAGTATAATGTTCAAGCCCATCACTCGTTGATTGAAGAAGAACAAGTTGTTGATCCAAAACATCTTCTTTCTTATCCTAGTTGTCATAGATCTGATAATGATTTTTTTGTAGATCATCTTGGAGAAGAGAGATCTATTGTGACATGTATGCTTGATGATGTGTTTTATACTGATGATTTGCTTCAATTTGATCAGTATGATGATGATTATGATCTCCAAACAGAAGCTAATCTTGCAGATGAATCAACATCTAGTTTGTGGGAGGAGGAAGTTCAATTTTAGCAGTTCGAATATAGTGATTAGTCGTCACATATCAGCTATGGAAATGATGAGGAAAGTGCAGCAAATTTTGAAGTAAGTGAAGGATCTTTGCCTTTTTGTTTTGCTTTGTTTCAATTCATTAGAGACAACATTCATGTAATCAGAAATCAATTGTCGACAAGTCTTGATTTGGACCATCTTGAGGGCAAATAAAACCTTGTTCAAGACTTCTCATATCCAGATATGTAGCCCCCGAATGCCATTTATTGTCAAGATGTAAATGAAGAATTGGAAGCTGGCACATATGATCAAATGATACAAGATGATTCCATACCTTTCTGTTTTGAATCATTTCAGTTTTTGAAGGAACTTTGCATAGTACATTTTCAGTAAAGGATGAGCAGCCTGTAGGAAATCATGTAATCTCATCAGAAACAATAGAAAATGGGTTGCAGCAGTCTTTTCAAGTTTTTCACAATCCAATAGTTGATGTGTTGGATGATGTCTGCAGTCAAATTCCTTCTCCTATCTGTGAGCTTGCTAAAAGTATTGATACAAACTTGATCCGACAATCGGTTTCTTTGTCATTTTTAGTAGGATTCTCATCACAAATCTCAAACCAAAGTTTTCATTTATGGTATGAGGAAAAGAGAAGTAATCCATTGGATGAGCTAAGTCCCAGTGTGCATGAATTTCGAGATTCTTGTGCAGTGCTTTTGGAGGCAGATAGAGAATCCATATCATTCAACGATCTGTTCACAAGTTTACATGGGAGTTGCCTTTTAGTAGTTCTCTCTTGTTGTTCATAAGCGAGCACTTGCGGAGAATTCAAACAATAGCCATAATACTTACTTGGTTGCATTGGTTGTTTCATTTCACTTGATCAGGTGATGAATGGAACAACTAGAGTAGGTTGTATTGAATAAGCTTCATATTGAGCATCATTTCCAGTTTGTCACTTGTGTTTAAGTATCAAGTTAATTTTTAGTTGAGTGAGAGTCAATTTGTGTCATCGAGTCATCAGTTATTAGTCATGCATTTCAGCTTCATTTTTTTACTCCATTGCCCAATGGATGAAGGCACTGTCTACTTTCCAAAGATCTGTAGTTCTTGGAACCTCCAAGGAGCTGCCATCCCCATTGGAGCCAATGTTAGTGTCAGTATTTGAAGCCTTCCTCCAGTGATCAAACATTCTCTTACTAAGTGATTTTAAGGTGTCAAGGTCAAATTTTGTCATTTCAGTGAATCTTCAAGAAAAATTTGGTCACTAGGTATTAGGTCTAGGGTTTGTTTTTACTCCTATCAAAGTTATCCAAATGTCAGTCCATGTCACCATTCAACTAAGTGTACCATCATTCAAAGGGTTTTCATCATAATGTCAAGTTCCAATGGGTCATTTTACACCTTGTTCATGCTGCAGTTGTGCCTAGTTAAAGTTCATTTCCCTCTCATAGGGTTTTGAAGGTATTTTCTCTTGGATGGTAAAATCATCCGAAAAACTTGTATCTTAATGTTCATACACCTTCCCCTATCCTTAATGTACCTTATTAAACACTTCCCATCACTGAGATCCCCCAAATCCCTCATTTTTCCACAAACCCTGGTTTCTTGCTAAAACTTGACAATTTTCTGGGTTGGGCTTATGTTTAGCCCTTTTTGATCCCTTCCCCTCACTCAATATTTGAAATTCCAATTTCCCCTACTTCCTAACATCCCTCCATAATTTCCAAAATTTTCTCAAGAATTTAGAAGCCACTTATCCCCTTCATTTCACTTCATTTCGACAAATCCCTTATTCCACACATTGGGATAGGTTTTACTCCAATCATGTTTATGGGCAAGAAAAGATGAATTTTGGAAAACGGAGAGAGAATTTTGTCCAAAATATGTCTAGGAAGAAAAAATTCCTTCATGTTTTACAAAAGTGTCATGGTTTTAGAGAAATGTCAAAAATACGATTTCCTTAGGAGAATTGCTGCACCTCTAAAGTGACCTTCGGAAAATCAAGTTTTATCCTATCTTGGTTGGCCAAATGACTTGCTTAATGAGTCAAATGATATCTCGACACAAATATATTTCCAATGAGCTATAATGAGTTCAATTTGTAGTTGAGTAAGACCTTCAAAAGTTGACTACAACAACACTCTGCCTTTAGGCAGCCTCATTTTGCACATTTTGACCAGTCTTGGGAGATTTGATCTTTGATAGAGCAACTGAAATCCAAATTGAAATATTCTAGTTGGGTTGGAAATTAGACGCAGTAAAATTTCCAAAACGCTATCCCGCACACAATTTGGACACCATGAAGACCTCTAAAAGTCTCCTGAAAAATGCGCTACGCATAGGGTTTGGAAGCGCAACACATTGGGTTTGTGGCACGGCGCATAGAGCTCGAAGCCTGATTTCACTCACAAACTCTCCCAAATTGAAAAATTTGCTCAATATTCTTGTGTTCAAGTAATTTAACACCTCCATGTTTCAAATTTATGAGTTTCCATCAGTGTTTATGGTGTTTCAATAGGTTAAAAACAAAACCCTAGTTCCTTGCAAAGTTGTGTTGAGAAAATTGCCTAAGTTTTGCAAAATTGTAGTTTTGTCATTGTATCCTCATTTTCATTTTGCTCTCACTAAAATTAAATCATATTACATTCCCTCTCCCCTTTCACTCACACTCACCTATCCCCTTATCCCTAAAACTAAAAACCCTAATACCCAATCCCACTATTCCCAAACCCTATTCAAATATCCCCAAACCCTAATTGCTATCCCAAAGCCTAAATACTATTCCCTAAACCCTTTCATTCCCAAAAACCCTACAGCTATCCTAAATTCCTCCCCTCATCAGTCCCACTCATCCATGGAGCTCAAACACATGCAAGCAACCGACAAGTTGCAAAGAGAAGGAAAACCAAGTCGACAACACTTGAAAGGGAAATTCGAGCTGAGTGTGAATCTTGGCTTGAGAGGAAAAAATTGCACTTGGGAAAGGATGCTAGAGAAGGCGAACAAATAGAAGACATTATTGAGGCACATGGCCTACCATTACTTGGCGAAAAACAAAAGTTGCAAGGCAAGAATCAGGAGCTTGAAGGCAAAGTTGAAAAGGGCATCGAGGAGGTGAAAGGAGCATTATAGACTTCAAATATTGGTTGAGGCTTCCTTGGCTAAACACAATGCTTGATGGAGAATAATCAACCCAAATTTCAAAAAATTTGGAGAACCTTTTGCATTTTTGGAATTTTTGGGCTAAAACACAGAAATGTCTTCTTTATGCGTCGTGCCACATGGGGCTCGCTTTTGCTAGGAGGCTCCAAATAACAAAAAATTAGCATTTTTGTATTTTGCATGGAAAATTATGTTTGCCTACTTATGGCCAAGAAATTTGAGTAGGTTTTGAGCCCTCAAAAAGGTCAAAAACACTCAAAAAATGACCTTTCTGCCCCGATTTTGACACACAGGAAGCAGTGTTTGGAGAACTGAGCTTTGGAGGGGCAAATGGAGGCCAAATTGAACAATGCAACTTGGGTGAGAATTTAGACAGGCAAACCTTTTCAACAAGAACATTGGGAGCTAATTTGGACACCGATAAGGCCTCTAAAAGGGGGTCCAAATAGGTGCTATGCATAGAGAATTTGGCGTGGCGCATAGAGGCAAAATTTCCAGTTTTACCAAGTATTGTGGTGTTTTTCGCCCAGTTTTGGCTAGTTTGAATTTTTCACTTTCTTAATGTCAAATTGTGATGTAATTTCATGTACATGATGGATCATGATGTAAATATTTCAAATTTTCACTTGGTTAGGTAGATTCATCAGTTAAAAAATTGTTTGACACTGAATGAATCAGTTCCCTTGTTTCTAGAGGCATGTTGTTTTATTGCCTGATTTCTAGTTCCTAGTTTAGAATCAGTTGGATCAGCTCCTAAACATGTGAGCTCAACCCCTAGAGGCTAGGATGAGCTATGTTTTGTCTATATTATGTATTTTTTCAGTCATTAGCATGGTTGGACTCTTTAGAAAGTAAGGAGCTTCATTGTACACTCATATCAGTTTTTGGTTAAGGAATTGAGACTAAGGTTTGCAGTACTCTTTGGGATTCATGTGGCATTTGTTTTGGTACAATGTTTTCTTATGTATTTGTGAATTAATTCATGTCTTATATGTATCATTTCTCTTTATTTATTCTCGACTAAACAAACAAGAGTGTAAGTAGAATACATTGAAAATTGCAGTGCTCTACTTGAAGTTTGCTTTAGTTTTGTTATGTTTTCCACTGTTTGGAGAGGATCCATGGTTTCTCTTGCCCTATTCAACTCTTGCTCTATCTGAATCCATCCATCTCACTTGATTTAGAGTGCCAAATTCAGTTTCCTACCTTGCCCCATCGAGATCCCTGCAGGACTGTGCCTCATTCCCTGCACCCAAAATCTACCTTCTCATCTGAGCCAACAACTCATTAATTCATTCAAAAACCCCTTGCACGTGAATACCTAGCCTAAGATCAGTAGCTATATCAATTGATCTCAAGCCCTTAGTGGTAGGGCTAGCTACTAGGCTGAGCGTGGTTTGATGTTGGCCCTGGATCCTACCTTTCCAGCCTGAGGTAATCTAGGCACTAATAGTACCTAAACTTATTCAAAGAAGAACTTAGAAGTTTCCTGTGCTGTGATACTCGTCTTGCAAGCCACCAATATAACCATCTAAGAATTTTTTTCCATAACTACAAATACGTAGTCATTACCATGCTTGGTAGAAGGGAGGCCTAATAGATATTCCATGGAGATGGATTCCAAGGGTTGGACGAAAGTAGTTCGAGGAGTATATAAGCCTTGATTTTTAATGGTTGGACTAGCAATGGCATAAGAAGTGCAAGATCTGATATATTTTCTAATTTCCTGTCACAGTTTTGGCCAATAAAATTAGTTTTATGTATTATGACCACAATTTTCTCCACACCAAAGTGTTTTGTGACCCAATCGTAGTGCACCTCCAAAAGTAGCTTTGCACAATTACATGAAGGAACACAAAGGTGGACTTGGTAGCATAATAATGCATGTTGGTGGTGGAAGTATGAAACTTTCTTTCCATCCACCAGCATCTGGTATGTGGTGGGGAACTTTCGATCATTTTTGTACAATTGCAGCCATCCATAGGTCTGGTAGCCACAAGAGTTGAGAACAATAGTCAATGCTGAAATAAGGGCTGAGTGAGGCAATATGCAACATGATTAGTGTTTCCCTTCTTGTAATTAATGGTCAAGTGAATTTTTGTGGATATGTAGACAACTTATGATACTGATCATTCTGCAGCTTCCCATGTGTATGGATATACTCAAGAGATTAGTGATATTTGTGATGACAATCTACTTCCCCAAAAAGTAATGTTTCCATTGGCAACACACTTACATCATAGAATACATCTATTTATCATAAGTGGGCTATTTCTAAATTGTGTCAGAAAGTGTCTCACTATGATAGGCCACCAGATGCCCCTGTTGGGTGAGAACTTCACTAATATAATAGTCATAGGAATCTGTCTCAATTTCAAATGGTTCTTGCAGATATGGAAATGTCAGTATAGGTGTAGAGTAAACTTCGTGCTTCAGTTTAATGAATTCTTTCTATTGGGACTCAGACCAAAAAAAAAATATTTCGCTCTGCCCTTAGTAACATGACTCAAAGACCAAGTGATATGAAATAATCCTAACATGAACCTCAAATAGAAATTGGCAAGGCCCAAAAATATGTAAAGCTTTATTACAGTGGTGTGGGTTGGGTAATCCTAAATAACTTGGATCTTAGCCAGATCCACATGCATGCCTTCCTCATCAATGGTGTATCCTAGATATTGGACTTGACTCATGCCAAATGTGCATTTCTCCAGTTTGCACATGTTTGTGTTGTTGAAGGTTTGAAGGACATGCCGAGTGTGTTGTAGGTGCTCTTCCCAACTCTTCTTGAATATGAGGGTGTCATTCAAATATACAACCAAAAACAAGTTGGTGAAGGGCTGCAAGGTTTCATCCATTAGCCTTATAAAATTTGCAGGGGATTTTTTCAACCCAAAAGGCATGACCAACCACTCAAAAAGGCCCTCCTTGGATTTAAAGGTGAGATTTCTATACATATGTCCATCCTATTGGTACCTAATGACAACCAAACTTAAAATCGATCTTGCTGAAATACTTGGACCCCTTTAGCTCGGAAAGAAGGTCATCGATATGTGGGATTGGATACTTGTTCCTGAGAGTGATTTTGTTTAGTTCCCAATAATTAATGCAAAGCCTATAGGTTCCATGTTTCTTTTGTACAAGTACAATCAAGCTCCTATAACGCGAGGAACTTGGTTGAATGTGCCCTTTTTGCAGAAACTCCTGGATCTGCCACCTAATTTCTTCATTTTTCACAATGGAGTAGTGGTATATCGACCCATTGGTTATAATTTATCTAGGATTCATATTGATCAAATGATTGACTTGACAGTGGAAAAGCACCCCTGTGGGTAAGGAGAATATGTCCTTGTATTCTTCAATGACCTTATCCACCTGCTTCTGCTGCATGGGGGAACTCTCCCTAGGGGCCTTGCATGTGCCACTAATTTTTCCTTTCTTTGAAAGAGAATCATAAATAAAACAAATTTCTTGGTCTTGGAGATGATCTTACTACATTTATTAGCATATATCAAATAGATGGTGGTATGTGAGGCTACCTATTGTATCCTATATAACTTATTACCTAAAGTAATAATAATAATGCAAGGCTTGGAATCATACATAGGCTGACACTTCCACAAGTATGGTTGGCCTAATAACACATCGCAAACTTCAATAGGAGTGACATCACATAATACCTCATCCATAAAGGGATTGATGTTGTAGGAAAGGTAACACTGCTCACTGACGCTAAGATCTCGTCCTTGGTGAAGCCACCCTATGGTGTATAACTATGGGTTTGGTGTGGTTGGTAGGCCAAACTGTTTTATGACCTCTAGTAAAATGAGGTTCTTTCAGCTCCCGTTGTCAACAATGAAATATAGCGGAGAACCCTTCACCCACATCTGCGAGTGGAAGAGATGCTTCCCCTATTTGGGCTCAATATTATGGAAGTTGGTGGTGGAAATAGTGGCACTGGATTCTACATCAATAATATGATTCCCCTTATCAGTCCCCTTGTTGGGTTTGGTCTCAGAATCAGAACATGCATCAGACTCTGAATCTTTAAACTCGGCCACAAACGATTGCTTAGTACAACACTTATTTGTGTTGTGAGTGGGGCTCTTGTGGAACTCACAACACTTTTTTGTGTCCTTCTTCATATTCATTGTGCCATTATTTGCTTACAACTTTGAAGGTTTGTCTTAGGCCACTCCACCTTGTCTCTTTCCTTTGTTCTATGGTTTGGGGGTGCTCTTTCCCTGCTTCTGATTCGCAGATCCAAAGTCACACTTCTTTTGTTTAAATTTTTGTTCAATCTTGGCAGCATATCGGTATGTCGCACCAAGAGAGGAGATGTCCAGGAACTCGATTTATTCCTGAATGTATTTGTGCAAAAAACCATGGTACTTGAGAACCAGATGCCATTTAGGGTCTTTTATACCTAACTTTGTGCACAAAGTATGAAAAATATTTGTGAACTCATGCCAATCTTGGTCCCTTTGTTGCCATATTGTGGTCCATTGTATGTACGTTTCCTCATAGCTCCCCATGAGGTAATATTGTTCCTTGACAACATCTTATAAAGAGTTCCAAGAGGGGGAGACCGTACACAAAGAGGGTTCCTTGGACATTTTCTCATATTAAGTTTCCCATCAGTCCTTGACATGGGGGGGAGCCTTAAGCAATGAAAAAGTAATATTCTCCCTATCGGAGAAACATTGGACCAAAAAATAACCTTCTAACAGATTCGACCATTTATATACAACGTCTGGATCTATTTTACCTTTTAATATAGGCACATTGAAGTTCACTTGTACCTTGAAGGAGGTAGCACATTCGAAGCGACTATTGGATGAAGATGCATTGCCAGTGAACATATGCTAAAGGATTTGGGAAACGTTTTCCATCATCTCATTCCTTTACCACTCAAGGGATTCTTCAAGAAACAATTTAATAGGATCTCCTAATCCCTCATATTTATTTTCATGCACGATGGGAGGTTGTCAGTGTGAGTAGGGATGGTCTTGCAAAGGCTCAACCAATTCAAGTCCCAACTCCTTATACCTTGACCTCATTGGGGACATGCACAATAAAATAGAGAGATAGTGTACTTCTCTTATACCACTGATCCAAATTTATGAAGGAACAAAATGAAATAAAAATATTAGCAGAAACACAAAGATACAACGAAAAGAAAACTTCAATTCATTAATAACAAAGTAGTGAAAACTTTTTACATGCAGAATGGAAATAAACTAGATCCGGTGATAGTATCTTATCTCTAAGAAGAGATGTGGCAGCTATATGCCTTATAAACTTTGTTACAATGAAAATTGGAACCCTATTTATTATTGAGAAATAATGGAAAACCCTAAACATAAAAAAACCTAGCCCTGGGATATGAAGCACCAAAAGAATGTGGGCTTCATTGGGGTAAATTTGTGCACCAACTTCCTGGGGTTGAAAATCTAGCTTACAATCTTCGTTTGGCACGTACGATACCTCATTATAAGGGAGTATACAAACACTAAAATAATTCATCTTCACCCTCTTGTATTAGACATTTTCAAAAGACATCAGTGGATAGGATTCTTTGAACTACTGAAGGGATATGATTATGACATTACATACAAATTTTCCATGGCCCTAAACTCTTAGACAAGAGTTACTGTCACCATTGTGGTGAGGGGATTAACTATTTCAATCAGTCCTGAGCTAATTAGTAGGGTGACAACCGCTCCCCTAGGGATCCAATGGAGAAGAGAAGAGAATACCAACAATGTCATTACCAAAATTAACTTATTAACCTATCATGAAGAACCTATTGAAGACAAAAATAGAGTTAGGAGGGAAAGCCCACCCTATCCCTACAATGAGGTGCCCTATCATATCCTAAAATATATCTCCTGTGAAGGAAGGATGAGTGTTGTCTATGGCTACCTTTTTAGACCACTCCATGAGCTAAGGTTTTAAGAAGAATTCCCCTAAGCCCAAAGACTCAATGGACCATATTTCCTCCTACATTCCATCAGGGCCATGAGCCAAAAGGTGAGAAAAGGAAAGCACCAACACCTAGGCCACCATGGCCTCATTAAAATGATAGTGGTAGATTCTTAGAATAAACTAAGGATCCCAGTCCTTTGGTCCAAATTCATGGATATGGAAAGAGAGGACTTAATTTACACTCAAATCCTCACACCAAGGGAGACCCCAACCTCTAGCGTTGGAGGAAGATAAGGGAAAGTAGAAGAAGAAGACATAGAGGAAGAAGAGGAAAGAGAATAAGAGGTAGAGGAAGAGGAGGAAAGAGAAACAAAGGAAAATAAAACATAGGAATACCTAGAGGAAAAAGTAGACAAAGAGAAATATGAAGAAAAAGAAGGGGAGAAACATGAAAAAACAATCTTTGAGAAAACTACCGCATCTAGAGAAGAAGGGGTATCCCCAGAGAAAATAAGTTTGTCTCCAGGAACTAGTGAAAAATAGGTAGCTTCCACCTTAGCTACATTGAGCACACCAGTAAAACCCAAGAAGAAAATGTAGAGGAAAAATACCCTGTATTTTAAAACCAGGAAAAGCACCAGGATTAAACAAGGAAGGCCTCAAACTCCCACAAAGGCCCCTATCACAATGGAAGAGTCCCCAAGTAAAAAAGAGGAGGTAGGGACCACTAAAAGGAATGTTGACGAAGTCACCTCTCTAGAAACCATAACAAAGACTCCTATATAATATGTAAGGAGGCCCACCATTAGATCAACCTCCTTTAAACAACTGAAGACACATACCACACTCCAACGAAAAGGAAAAGGGAAGCTACGAGAAAAAAAATTGTGTTGCGGGAAGAACATAAGGTACTATAGGAAAAGAAAAATGAGAAAGAGGAGGGGGAAGCTTCCCCAAAAACATTTGATAATGATTTCCCAGAGCTATAGGAGCCTAGTCCAGAGCCTAGTTTGAGATCCTATTATAAATTCATTGAAGGAGGGAGAGTTATTCCACAAAAATTACATTCCCACTTTTCTTTGAACCTGAAGCAGAAACAGGGAGAACCCACAGATGGATGAAGATTTCTAAATCCAAAAAGGTGGAAGATGTGGGCCTCATGGAAGAGAAGGTCCTTGAAATGGGGAAGGAATTAAGTGAGTTAATAGAGAAAGAGTCCAAAATGAGAGAACAATTGCAGGCTTAAAATAGATGATTGAGGAAGAAATTGTAAGAGAAGGAAACCCAACTGACCACAATGTCAAGCCTCTAGAGGCACTACAATGCTCACAACCATACAAGTCTTATGCATTTTTTCTCAAAGAGAAGTGGATGCAGCTCCAAATCAAGACCTTAGCACAATGTGGATCCATGCCATTTATGGACTACAAACAATTCATTGAATTTTATGACCAAAGTAACATAGAAAACAAATCCAAATTGGCTAAATTCTACATGCATGAGCTCACATTGACTGATATGAATTTTTTGGATCCCAATGAAAATTTGGGGGACCTACAATTGATAGCACTTGCATCTTGAATGAATCATGAGGAGGTACAAAAAGTAATGGAAAAGGAAGAAAAATAACCACTCTATATTAGGGTAGAGTAGATAAACAAAATGGCTATAATTGGTACTCAAAACATAATCTTCAATGATGTTGATCTAGCACTTATATACCTTGCCACCCAAGAGCAAGGCATCTCAAATTTTGAAGACACACTAAGGTTGTTAGGAACAAAAAGCCAACAAGCATGTTAGAGAAGATGGAATTCCTTACCCCACTGTCTCTAGATCAAGGAGTATCACTCTCTTGAAAGGTTAAGGAATGCATTGGAGAGGACACCCCTATACAAAAGGCTCATGAAAATATTAAAATTCAACTATATTGGACTCAAGATCAGTCCACCTTTACTATTGGGTCTACAAGAAGGAGGGAAAGAAGAATAGGAAATGAATCAATCGACAAACATAGAGAAGGATGCAAGATTCTATCATGAAGAAGGCACACCATCTAGAGAACCTTGGGATGTCAGAGAGGCCACCAGGGCCATGAAAGACATGGAAATAGATGACTAAGTTGCTTAGAGGATCAGAAATAGTTTCAGTAGGGGGTGATGAAGAGGCTCATTAACAAGTATATCATAATGGTCACAATGCCATCCTCCAACTTTAAAATCATCTCTTTCTCACATTTATTGACAATTTTTATTTATTTATCTATTTTTATTTATTTTTTAATGCTTAATTTTTTTCTTTTAAGCTTAGTATGAGGAGTAAAATATGTGTTTTCGTTTCATGTGGCCTAATATGTCTTAAATGCAGGAATTGGAGCAATTTTGAGATAATTTGAGTGCAAGAGCTCATAATAGACAACAAGGAGAGATGCTAGGAGGTTGTCCACCTCCTCAACTCCTCCAATCGGTTAAGATCACCACTCTATTTCTCATCAAATCGAGGTCATTGGCAGCCAAGCCAATGCATTTCAAGGAAGATCTAGGTCCACCTTTCTCAATTTTGGGGAGACAAACATCCCTATTTTCTAGGGAGTTGTTCATAGATACCCTTTTGTATAAATAAACACGCTAAGGAACTCATTAGGATTTGAATTTATGTAACTAAGAGGCTATTGAGCTCAAGCACTTTTGACTGCTACTTTTGATGATGTATTTGACATTTCTGAAATGATAATGAGAAGTTTCATTTTGATCCATCATTGAGTTAGTCCAGAGATTTGAAGCTCTTGGGTTTGGGCCCAACCCTAGTAGGTTAGGTTCCTCTTATGTATTTATACTTATTTTCGCTTATAATGTTTGATTAGTTATCGCATTTCAGTAGAGTATAGTTCCTCAAGAAGTCTGTGATTGTGGCCTTATCTCATCTCTCTCATGGGAGCATGATTAGAGGACTCCACCATCACAACCCAAAAGCATTGTGTGATTTCTTGTTTATGATTTCTTGGAAAAGTCTGCATTTGTTATCTTGATTTACATATGATTTATGTAGCTTAGAAGTTAATTCATTTCATATATCAAGTTCTTAGCATCAATTTGATAATTTCAAAATTCAACTCACCTTTTCCACCATTGATTGTAATATTTTGCAAATTAAAAGAAGAACAGGTGCATGTGATGTTGTAGGATTGTTGGATCTTCATACAAGGGATCTTTTCACCACCTCCGTCCATGAATTGTCCACTCTCTTTTGATGAATTCCAACCAATTTTCTTGATCTTTGTTTTTAGGTCACAATAAGCAACCCTTGTAGCTCAAAGTCGGTCTTCCTGAACTGTTGGGCTTGGCTAGGGGTGTTGGTCACCTTCCATACATTTCCTACAACCTTCATCCATATTTCCATCACTATTTAATCATCCTTACCTTTCAAGCCCTCTAGAAAAACTTCATGTAGCATTTCAAGACTTCCTGTAGCAATACATGAATCCTGTAGCAACTTCCTGTAACACACATGTAGTAGCCTGCTTTTCCCCTTTTTTGACCTGTAATTACAGTGTAGCTAAGTTTAGGATTAGTTTGACCACTCATCTTGGACTCCATGATCAAAGGTACCACCTAGGCCATTCCCTCTATTCCTTTTCCTTTACCTGCAAGAGAAAATATGATTAGTTTCTTCGTTATAGTTTTGGAAATTAGGACATTACTTAATCTGCAAGTGTGAGTTAGATAAATGATGCTTGATTTCTTGAGTTGTGAATTGATAGGATAATATTATGTTTTCAATTGAATATGATAGCTAGATGGTTAATGCAGTTAGGCCAATTTCCTTTCTAAAGATAACATAATTCTTGTGTTCTTTCATTAATTGAATTAGTAGAATTTACAAGTTGAAAAAATTTACAAGTTAGAGTTGAAAAGCATTTACTTTCTCTAAACTAAGACTAGATTTTGAATTATGATTTCAATAGTTAATCCCCTTTAGTTCAGTAGAAGAATGGTCTTTGAGCCCTAATGATCAAATGACCTAGTTGAGGGTGGCATGAGTAGAATTCCATCTATTGTGTATATAGCACTGTCACGTCGAAGTTTGTCTGAACCCCGAGTTGATAAATAGAGTTGAGGAGCCTCTGGGAGTTGCAGCACTCTTGGTGCAATACTAGGGCTCACCATGAACCTCTCCCAACTAGGATCGATATTCCATCAGACAAATGGTAAAAATACAACCTACAGGTCACGAATGCATATCTGAGCATAGAAATATGAAACTTATCTGAGGTTTCACAAGAGGGATCAATGCCTTCTCACACTAGTTTTCATAACACCATTTAGGTCATGCATCCATTAACCAAACATTCATTAATGAAAATGGGATAAGAACCATACTTAGATCTTCCAAGTAACCATGCTTATAACCAACATATAACTAGATAGTTAACAATCAGAGAAAAACCATTAAAACCACATTTGGAGAAGGGAAATTTACCCTATTTGGAAGAAAATAAATGTTGTCTATTTCATGAAGGAAAGACTGAAAGATGTGATTCCAAAGCACTATGAAATCCTTAATCTACTTTGTAATATGCTTTGATTGCATAAGAACCCTATTTCAACAAATGTGAGTTTTTAACTATCCTAAGCATGAAATCTAATCTAAAGAGTGCTAACTACCATGTGCAAGAACAAATGTAAAAGAACTCTTTTTATTTTTATCTTTTTGCTTGAAAAATGAAAATGCTAATCCTGTTTGGTTCTTTGGAAGGGTAGACATGTGTGAAGCAAAAGGAGCTCAATGGATCAGATGACTTGGAGGGAAAATAGGGATCTAATCTAGGATTCTAGTAATGAATTATCTCCAATCAGGCTCAAAACAGGCCACTACAGTTTTTCCTATAGGATGTCTTTAGGAACTACTAGTTTACCTATAGGACCCCCTATTTTACTATATGAACAGAACAAAAGCTTAGGGAGCGGTCTAAAAGGTGAGGTGGAGCTTGGAAAAGGTGAATAAGGAGGGAATAAGGCATGGGAGTGATAAGAACTTACTTAGAACTCAAGCCAAATCTTTAAGATGGTTGGATTTTCTCAACAATATGGCTAGTTTTCCTCACAAGACAAGAATTCAAATTGAGACCTTAGTGATTTTTTGAAACCATGGATGGATATGGCTTGGCTGGGTCTGATGAGATGAGGTCTCCTTGCAATGTAGAAACTCCTACAATTAACAAACATCATTCTTAGCATTCATTTATGAACTCATCAAAAACAATAAAGGTGCGTTTGAGTAAAAGAAGACATAGTTATCACTAATTACTTTGCTAAGATCATGCATGGAAATGCTTAGAACCAATATGAAATCGAGATGAGATTAGTGAAACTTAAGAGATTAGAAAATACCAACTGCAAATTATCTACGAAAATGAAAGATAATGACCTAATTAGCAAGAAATCCCTAAATTACACAAAACACTAGAATTGTCTTTTGGGGCTACATGAGAAGTATTCCTCAAAAGATGATCCCTAAATGGGAGAAATGAGGAGAAAATCACTTTTTTTTTTTTTTTTTTCAGAATTTTTGGAATATATTCTTATCACTATAATGCTACTATCAGAACTATTCACAAATGGAATAAAACTAATCAAATCTACCAATACTTGAAAATTAACAATACCAAAATCAATTTGACAACTAACTATGAGATAACCTAAGCATACATATACAATAAGAGGAACCTTTGCTGCTAGGGTTGCACCCTAACCCAAGAGCTTCAGCCCTATGATTCAACTCAGTGTTGGATCAAGGGAATGATGTTCATTTTCATTGAATGAAATAAAAAATACATAAGAGTCCCTGGTTACAATGCTTCAACTCGAAAACTGGTTAGCTATCTTGAACAAACAATTCTAATCCTAATGAGGCATTAGGCCTCTTAATTTATACAACTGAAGTAATCAACAACTTCCTCAAATTTAGGGAGGCTTGGATCCAATCTCGAGATCAATTGGTCTTCAACTGTCATTGGCTTGGCTGCCAATGAACTTCATGACTCGACTGCTTGCAACTCTGAGATGATAAGATTTGATTGAGGAATCTTTGAGTGAGTGAGGAGTTAAGGAGGGAGGTCGTGTCTCCTAGAATCCTTATTGCTTGTCTCCATTTTAGTTCCTGCACTTTAATTAGCCAAAACTTTCTCCAAAACCTAGAATCAATGCACATTATACCAATAGACATGACATCTCATCTTTAACCTCCTCATTAAGCAAAACATAATTAAAACATGTAAACAATGATGAGAAAAGTTGATTCTAGTAAGATGGAGGTGCATTAAGGTCCATATAATTTACCCATTGATGAGCCTCATCATCACCCTCGTAATGAAAATGTTTCTCATTCTTTGAGCAACTCAATATATGTCCATTTCCTTCATTACTTTGGTGGCCTCCCTGAAATTACAGGCTTCTGATGTATTCTTCTCCTCTTGTGGATAAACACATGCATTCCTCTCTATTTCTTCTCACTACTTTATTTATTCTTCTTCCTTTCTCCCCTCTAACATACCTAAAAGCAATGGTGGGCTGATTTTTAATCCAATCCAATTTACTTTGAGTATCTATAATGTTTTCTTATACATTGGGACTCTCTCTAGTGCATCCCTCATCTTATCAGGAGAATGATATTCTTTAATCTTTAGGATGTAGGGTAAGGTGTTCCATCTCCTTTGGTAGGCTTGTTGGTTTTCATCTCCTAGAAATATTAGCATGTCTTCAAAATGAACGACTTCCTATTCTTGTACAACAAGGTATCTTGGAGCAAGCTTGGGATCACTTGCAATGAGGTTGTGGGTGTTGATGAGGGTTAGACTGTTCTGCTCTGATCATAAGGGGTTTTGCTTCTTCTTTTGTGAATACCTTTTTCATTTTTGTAGCTTCGGGCTCCTCATGACCCATCCAAGATGCCAAGGCCAGTTGTAAATCCCCTAGCTATGGATTTGGGTCCCACACATTTAAATCTGTCAAAGCTAAATTATGTAGGTAGAAATCAGATATCTTTTCTCTATCCTCCAAGGTTCTTTGATCATAGAGGTTAATGAATTGCTTGTAGTCCTAGAAAGGCATAGTTCCTCTTTGTGCTAGGATTTTTATTTGAAACTGCAGCCATTGTTCTTTGAGGTATAAGGCATATGAATTTTTTGGCATCATCCATTGAAGTGCCTCCATGGATAAACTTGCCATATTTTCCAATTGGCCTTTATTTTCTTGTAGTTGTTTCCTTAGCCAGGTGTTCTCAGCCTCTAACTGAGATTTCATTGTTGTTTCCCTGTCTCTTATGCTACTTAGTTCTCTACCCATTCCTTACAATTTCTCTTCCATGTGGCCTACATCCTCTACCACTTTTGATATAGAAAATTTCATCCACTTATGTGTCCTTTCCATCTCTTTTTCAAGTTCAAAGAATAGAGGAATGGAAAATGTTTGTGGTATCACCCTACCTCCTTCAATGAATCTATAGTAGGAGCTAAGGTTTGGCTATGGGCTAGGCTACTTCAGCTCCTGGGCCTCTTCAACTATTTTGTCCTGAGTAATTCCTTCCTCTTTTCCTTCCCTTGGTCCTTGCAACCTTTCCTGATCTCTTTTCTATGTTTCATGTAGGTTTGACGAGGTTTCCTATAGGATTTTTTCTACTTCTTGTAGGTCTGACTATGTCTCTTATAGGAGACATTTTCCTTCTATTGAGGATGACCTAGTGACAAGCCTCCTAACATAGGTGATTGGAGACTTCAGAGAAGCTTGTTTTGATGTTCCTTCTCCTTCCTTCTTCCCTAGAGGGACTACTTTCTCTTGTTGTTTTGGTGAGTCCTCTATGACAATTGGAGTTTTGGTAGGGATTTGTGGTCTCCCTTGTCTAATCTTGGTGTTGTTCCTTGTCCTGAAGTAAAGTGGATTTTGTCTTTGTCTCTTTCCCTTTGATTTTACAGGTGTACTTAGGGCAGTTAGAGCAGCTACTACCTCTTTATCAGTAGGCTGCGAAGACACTCTCGACAATTCTTCTTCTTCCCTACTCTGTGTTTCAAAATTGTGTTCATCCTTTTGTACTTCATCCTATTTTTAATCTTCTTCTACATTCTCTGATTCTTCCTCTTTGTAATATTCTATTTCTTCTTCCTTGTCATCCTTTGTTTCTTCTTCTCCCTCACTAGCAGTAGGTCTTCTGTCATACTCAATGGCCTGAATTTATCCTTTGTCTTGCATGTCTACAAATTTTGACCATGCAATAGGGATTCTTAAATTGTGTAGAGCATCTTCGAGGATGAGTTTGATCAACCCATGATGGGCTAGCTACTGATGTTTTCCTTCTTGTACCTTGATGCTCATGTCTATCATGGATTGTAACAAAAAATAAGATATAGTAAATATTTCATGAGGAGGTGTCTCTTCTCCAAGTCTGAGCTCATGGAGGAGTCTAAAGTGGTATCCATACAGTACACTATATCTACCTTCACAGGAAATATACTTGATGATATGGTAACTCACTTCATTCCAGGGATATGGAATGATTCCCTTCTAACCCCATTTTTGTCTTCAATTGGTTCTTCTCCTTCCAAGAGGAAACTTTTCTTTGCAAGGGTGTTGTTAGTATTGTCCTGTTTTCTCCATTGCAACCCTAGGGGGAGTGTAGTTATTCTACTAATAATCTGAAGGGTAATTTCTATTGACAAACCCTTCACTACAGTAGTGGCACTTGCTCTAGTGAGAGGTATGAGTGACATTACAAACTCTCTCACCACATCATCATCATATCCCCTTAGTATCTCAAAGAACCCCATCCATTGATGCCTTGTAAATATTTATACCACAACAAGATGCTAGTGTATTTTGGCTATGTTGGTGGGCTCTCCTTTTTTGAAACCTCCTGTCATAATTTCTGGCAATTCTTGTTTGAGTGAGGTTTGGATGGCCTTAGTTTAGGAGTTCTGGTAGGTTATGAGGTTCCAGCCTTTATCCTTTACTAACCTTGACATAATTCTCTCTATGCATATAGTAAATAGTCAGAAGAAAGGAGGATTTATTCGTTTTAGATTAAAACAAAGAAGGTATGGAACCTACCTCTTCTTCCTATGCTCTCATGATGAGAACTCTTGAATCAATGCTCCTCAATGTCCTCTTGCAACTCTATGTGGTAATTCCCTCTGTATCATGTAGCCTTCTTGTAGTTTCCTGTAGGTTCTCTTGTTTGATGCAGATGCTAACTGTTTCCTCTAGGTTGCCACTGTAGGGATGACGAGAGTAATTTTTTTAATAACTCCTCGAAGTTGCCACTACCTTATTCTTTTCTAAATAGTAGTACTTCACATGGGAGTATGTGATTATTTCCATTTGTGGATTATTTCGCTGGGTGGTGTGATGTATGGTCGAGTACAAATACCTATTTTTGGACTGTTGGTCCCACTAATAGTTCATCACATCACCTTGCCTCGTAATCATCTCCCACTTCATTCTCCATAACTTAACTACTTTTTGATTCATTCCCCTTGTTTTGATGTGACCTTGCCACGTGTGGAGTTGACTAACCCTTTTCTTCTCATTATCTAACAGAGGGTGGCCAAGTTAATTGGCCACCTTCACTTATAAAATCAACTTCCTTCCTCATTCCTACAATTTAATAATATTCATACCTATGAGTGAGTATTGGTGAGATGACATACCTATTGGTCCTTTGCTTCACTGATGCATGCTGGAGAATGGTGCTGATTCATTTCTCTTTGACCTTGCTCCATATTCTTCACTATGTTTTTTTCATCTTATTTTGTTGATGAGTTTCTCCCTTTATGATGTACAGGTTCTAGATTTTTTTGCTATTGAGCCCTAGAGGAGCTTCCTCATCACTGTGATCCTTGTGCTGAAGGTGGATTAGTGTTGTTGTGGTCCTTTTTGTGGAATAGGCTACTACAGGAATTCCTATAGGATGCCTGCAAGATGTCTTGTAGCTGCCTTTTTCTTAAACTTTTGCATCTCTTCTCTGCTTCTAAGGTTGAATGGGAATTGGAATGAGTGGAGGATGAGGTATGCTGTAGTGACATGTATCTTATTGATGTTCTTTTTTCTCTTTTTCTCTTTTATTTTTTTATTTTTAATTTTTTTTAATTTTATGACTTGATTTCTTTGATGGATGTAGTGGTGACATGGTAATGGAGGGTGTAGGTTGAGGTATGGTGAGGTAAATGGATTTTTTTTAACCCAAAATAGGCTTGTTTCCCCATTTTTCCATTAGAAAGACTTCATTAAACTTTTTCAAGGCCTCCTAAAACCTACAGGAAACTCTTGTAGTATTACGGGGAATCTTGTAGAAAACACATAGTTGCTTGGAATTGGCATATGGAGTGGAGTATGGAGGAGATGAGATGGATGAAGGAAAACATGGCCTGTGGTAGGGCTTGTTGTCCTCTATTGCTTGTGCACGCCATCCTCTTACCAACCTACAAAAACAAAATTGTTATTCTTTTGTATGTTTTCTCTTTTTTCATTTTTTCTTCTTGTTTTTTTTTTTGAAAAGACAACTAGGCTACCTTAGAGGAGATTTTCATCCTTGTTGCCTGCCCTGAGTGCCTCAAAAGAGGTTTTCACCAAGAGTTAAATTTTTTTTTAATACTCTTAGGCTGCCTCAAGAGGTTTTCAACCGAAAAGTTGGATTCAGGTGCCTCATGGAGGTTTTCACCTAGGTCCCTTTATTTAATTTTTTTCATTTTTATAAGAACTTGGTGAGGTGGATGTTGAGACTTATCCAATCACCATCACTACCTTGCTGATGCTATTAATGAATTCCTTCTTTTATAGGGGCTTCTTGTAGACCTTTAACCTATACCCATTGATAAGTAAAGGGATAACTTCTGCATCAATGGTTCTTATTTGAACAATGCCATTTTCGTGGAACTTTTCTATCACATATGGTCCCAACCATCTGGTCATTAACTTTCCTTTGAAATATTTGTACCAGAAGTCATATAGTAAGTCTCATTCACCTTCTTGAAATAGTTTGTCTTTGATATTTCTATCATGCCAGATTTTCCTTTGTACTTGAGTCACTTCTGTGTGCGGGAGGGCCTACATCCTAAATTCATCTATCCTATTCAGTTGGAGAAATTGTTCCTGTTGTGCCCTTGTGATATCTAGATCTAGTTTTCATTCCATCCTTAAGGTGTTGTATTCAAATTCAATGGAAAACAGGGCTTTCTTCCCATAGGCTAGCTCATGAGGAGTGAAGCCAGTGGTGGTCTTCCAGGTGGTACTGTAGGCCCAGGTGGCATCAACTAATTTATTTGCCCAATCCTTTATGTTGTTGCTAATCACGTTGGTCAGAATGACTTCCAATGCTCAATTCGTTACTTCCACTTGCCCATTAGCTTGTGGGTGGTAAGGGGTGGATTTTCTGTGCTTCATCTTGTGCTAGCTTAATATATTTTTAATCATGTGAGATGAAAATTGACTGCCTTGATTAGTGACCAACTCTCAAGGGTATCCAAACTTATAAAATACATTTTCCCTCGAGAATTTAGCCACATTTTCGTCTATTTATACCTTGATAGCTTTGGCTTCTGCCCACTTTTTTAAATAGTCAGTAAACATAATGATATAGTTCTTCTATTTGGATGGACAGTTAATGGGCCCGATGAAATCCCTACCCCACTTATCAAATGGCTTGAAAGCCACTTGAGGTTGTAGGATAATTTCATCCCTTGGGGTAGGTTTCCCCATCCTTTGGCACCGATCACACTAGCTGGTATACCTTTTTATATCTTGGTGAAGAGTGGGCCAATAATATCCAGCTTGTGGTACCTTGAATGTTGTTATTTTGACTACAAATTGACCTCCACAAGGCCCATCATGATAGGCTAGAAGGATGTCAAAGACTTCATCCTCCCTAAAGTATCTTCTCAGAATTTTATTTGGACTGATCTTGAAGGGGTTGCCCCCAATCCAAGTGAATGGGGCACTTTTTCTTATGATTCTGCTCTTTTCCTTGCAGGAAAAATTTGGAGGGAACTGTCTAGACACCAAGTAGTTTTCTATACCAGCAAACCTTGGAGAGAGAACTGTAATGGTGAATAAATGGTCATCTGGTAGCTAATCATCAACCATTCCTTCCTCCCTTCCTAGAAAAGTTAGTCTGGGTAAAAAATCTGCAACTACATTCTCCTTGCCAGGCTTATCAATAATAGTTAAATCAAATTGTTTCAATAAAAGTAACCATCTAATAACCTAGGCATTTACATAAGGTTTGTTCATAAAGTATTTAATTGTAGCATGGTCCGTATGTATAAATGTCTGGTAACCAGTAATGTAATGTCTAAATTTATTCAATGAACGTACAACAGCTAGGAGCTCTTTTTAAATTATTTTGTAGTTTAACTCAGCTTTCAATAGATTCTTACTGATGAAGTAAATTATATAAGATAGCTTGTCATCTATCTGGCCTAGAGTTGCTCCTATAGCTTTGTGAGAGGCATTGGCATGAATATGAAAAGGAAGAGCCCAATTTGGGCCTCGAAGAATAGGTCTCGTAGTCAACTTTTCCTTAGGGTGTCCAGGTCTTCTTGGTAACGTTCTGACCATAAAAATTCGAAGTCTTTGGCCATTAACCCAAATAAAGGAGAAGCTAACTTGTTGAAATATTTTATAAATCTTCGATAGTATCCAGCTAAACCTAGAAAGCTTCTGACATCCCTCTACTTCTATGGAGTCAAGACCCTTTTGATGATGGCTATCTTATTTGGGTCTACTTGCAGTCCTTCCTGGGATATTGAGTGATTTAGAACAGTTCCTATAGTCATAAAGAACTCACATCTTTCAGGACTAAGGGATAATTTCATCTCAATGCATTTTTTTAACACCTTTCCTAGGTTCGAGAGAGCCTCCTAGATATCACACTAATAGGGTGTGAAGTCATCCATATAAATTTCTACTGCATCATGGACTAGCTTTGCAAATATACTCAAGACTGCTCACTGGAAAGTGGCAGGGGCATTGCATATACCAAAAGGAATGACCCTATAAGAGAAAGTAACCCAAGGACATGTGGAGGTGGTTTTAAACGGGTCCTCTGTGCTGATTTGGATTTGATTGTACCTACTAAATCCATCCAAGAAATAGAAGAGCTTCTTTCTTTTCATACCATCTAACACTTGGTCAATGAAAGGTAGAGGAAAGTGGTCCTTCTTTGTGGATTTGTTTAGCTCTTGGTAATCGACACAAATCCTCCACTTTTTATTTTTCTTTGGAACCATCACCAGAGGAGACACCCACTCACTATCCATGATAGGGTAAATGAATCCTGCATCCAACAACTTCTGCAATTCTTCTTTGACTATATCTTTGAGAGTTGGATTCATTCTCCTTTGGGGTTGTCAGATTGGTTTGAAACCTTGATGTAAATGTGGTGAGTACACACCGAGGGGTGCACTCCCTTAATTTCTTTGTAATTCCAAACAAAGGCATCCAATTCTATCTTAGCATATTACATAACTCTTCTTCTTGGTGTACAGAGAGAGGGGTTGATTTTCAATGCTCTTTCAGGGCAGAATTTTATTGTCTTGACACGAGTAGGGTTTGATTCAGCTAAGCATAGATGAATCCAATGGTTTTCTTTGGTTTCCTTCACTACTTCCTCCAGAGATGTGGTGTTGGGAGTTTGATTTTGGAGGATGTGTTCAATCAAATCATCTTCATCAAGTTGTCCTCCTCCTATGGCAATTTCTAGGGTATAGATTTGGGACGAGTAGAATTCATCTTCTTCCCCCTCTCATATCCATAAGGGTAAGCCATATTCTAGAGATGGATGAGAAAGAGGGTACATGACCAACTTCTTGGATAGATGCCCATTTTTTATAGTCATATTTCCAGCCCTGTAGCTTATCTAGGCACTAACAATGGCTAACCAAGGCCTCCCAAGGATGAGAGGATAACCATTAAATTTGGTATTATGCTGCAAAACTAAGAAGACCACAAGGTATTCCCAAGAATAAATGTAGACCATCACATCCTCAACAATCCCCTTAGGAGCTACTATGTATTGGTCTGCAAGCTGCAATATTGTCATCGCCTTCCTTAATGATCCCTGGAGATTTAGTTTGAGCATAGTGTCCTTAGTCATTACATTGATGGCAGCCCCAAGATCAATGAAGGTATGGGGGAAAATGGCACCATCGATGTGTACATCTACTACAGGGCTCCTAGGATCTAAAAGCCTCAGGAAAATTACCTGCCCCAGCATCAAGATAGAAAAATGGCTAATGACATTAATGGTAGGGGTGTCTCCGTTTTTCCTCCCTGGATGTTTGAAACACTTCTCTTTGATCAACTTGTTGTAAATGGATACATCTTTGATAGCTTGGAGAAGCATAATTTTAACACACAAATTTTTTAACTCTCCCAAAAGTTTAGTTTCTTCCGGGGTGTGCTAGATAAGATGGGTTAACCTTTCAGGAAATGGGGGTGGATTCATTCTAGGCAAGATTTCCTCTCTTTCCTCTTCATTTTCCCTAGGTGGAGATGGAGGTTGGTTATCTAGGAGCACTCTCCCAGATCTAAGGTTAATTTCATGAATTTACACAACATAGATAGGGTAGGATGCTTCTCCATTATAAACTTAATATGTTTGTTTGTTGTTTGGGTTCAGGTTTAGTTGGGTAGGCATATGAGGTTGTTTAGGTGGATCAGGGTGTAGGGGTTGTGGTTCAGATGGAGGTGAAGGAAATAAAGTTGGAGCTTGGTTGTATGGGGGCCTCCACCACTGGGGTGGTGCATTCCACTTAGGTTGTGGAGGAGTATATGGCTGAAATCATTGGTTGGCCAATCGGGAATGATATTGAGGTACAAAATACTAGGGAGAAGGTGTAGACCAGCAAGGATGAGCTTGGGGACACCAAGGGGGTATGGATGTGTTTTGATTAGGGTTGTAATATGAATATGACGACCCTTACATGCCTAGTTGTTATGGTCGAGGTCCATGAGGCCTATTTTGATTAATGTAGCAGAGATATTCAGTCACACCTTCAATTCCCTGATACACAACTTTTAATCCAAGCATAGGAGAGCACTTTTCTGTGGGGTGATTTTCCTCAAAGACCGAGAAGATTTCTATAAGTTTCAATGGACATTCACTCCTAGGGTGCCTCCTTGTGCATCTAGGGAAGAAGATGACTAATGATCTCTCTGCTTCCAACATGTTCCCAATTTCAGTTTTTATGGATGTCTTGGAAGAGGATGAACTAGCCACTTTTTGGCTATCTCCACCCTTCTTTCTAGTTTCCCTGGAATGATTCTTGAAAACTATATTGATATCATCATAGGGTAACTGGTATATTTCCCCTCCTAACAACAAGTTTAGGGTTTCTAGAAGGTCTTCCCTGATGCCCCTGAGAAGGACTAAATTAACTGACTTAGGATCAGTATGCACCTGTCCCTTTTATAGTTGAGCTAGAATATTTCCTCATAATCCTCTAAGGACTCATCATGTCCTAACGTCATTTTTAAAATTTCCTCTTTGGTATCTTTGGACCTACAGTAGTCCCTATACTTTCTGTTGAAAGCTTGTTGCATCTGAGCCCAAGTGGTGATACTATCCCCATGTAAACCCATGAACCAACACAGGGCTACATCCTTGATAGTGGATGGGAATAATTTCAACTTCTGATCATTAGAGGTGTAATCACAAGTTCTTCATATGACAACAAATTCAAACAAAAAAGTATCTGGATCTTCTGAGGTGAGGCCATGGAAGTGAGGAAGAGTAGAGGGGCTTATGTTTTTCATATTGGCATCCCCATTAGATTCTCTAATGGGAAAAGTTCCATTAATTATTTCCTTGTGTCCTTTCATTTCTATTTTCAGCCATTATGTCAGTTGGAATGGGTTCTTCTTCTTCCCCTATAGGCTTTTCAAAAATATCTGGTTGTTTGCCTAACGGGTCCTCTAATTCATAGCCCTCGAATAAGAGGGAAGGTTGGTTGTTTGAGGTGGTGGGGGTATTTGGTAGAAATTTTCCTAAGTTATCTGTATTTGAAAGGATTTGTTTTTCTTTTTGAGTTTTAAAATACTTGTAATTGAAAGATAACAAAACTGAATTACAGCTAATTACTGAATGGAACTAATTGTAGAATGAAAGAGATAAGAAAAGGAAGAAAGAAAGAAGAAATCACATCTACTCGGACACCTCCCCGGAAATGAAACCAAAAATTGATGAGCACCAGTATTGAAACAAGGATGTTGCAACACCTGGGGCTACCGAATTGACTCTATCAACCCAAGGTTCGTACAAAATTGGAGGTAACAGTGTTGTATACACAAATAGATGTAATTTTTATATCTTTTTCACTGTTGAGCTAGGGCGATAGATGCTAGGATTTCTCAAACCAACCTTCTATTGACTAGAATAAGTATGGTTTCCATTGAAGAAGGGAAATTTACCCTATCTACAAGAAAATAAATGTTGTCTATTGCATGAAGGAAAGACTGAAAGAAGTGCTTTCAAACCAGCAAGCAATCCTTAATCTACTTGCTAATCTACTTTTCTTGTACAAGAACCCTATTTTAACACATGTAAGGTTTTAACAAGACTAGTCATGAAATATGATCTAAAGAGTGGTAACTACTATGTGCAAGAACAAATGTAAAAGAACTCTTTTTTTTTTATCTTTTTTCTTGAAAAATGCAAATGCTAATCTTGCTTGGTTCTTTGGCAGGAGAGACAAGTGTGAAGGAAAAGGAGGAAAATGGTTCAAATGACTTAGTGGGAAAGTAGAGACCTAATCTAAGGTTTTAGTGATGAATTTTTTCCAATCAGGCTCAAAACATGCCACTATAGGTTTTCCTATAGGATGTCTACAAGAAGTACTAGTTCACCTACAAGATCCAATGTTTTACTACAGGAATAAGCCAATAGCTTAGGGAGTGGTATAGAAGGTGAGATAGATATTGGAAAAGGTGAATAAGGAGTTAATAAGGCATGGGAGTGATAGGCACTTACTTATAACTCAATCCAAAGCTTTAATATGGTTGGATTTGCTCAACAAAGATGGCTAGCTTTCCTCATAAGAAAAGAATCTGATTTGAGACCTTAGTGAATTTTGGCAATCATGGGTGGATATGGCTTGGATGAGGCTGATGAGATGAGGTCTCCCTACAATTTAGAAACTCCTACAATAAAAAAACATTATTCTTGGCATTCATATATGAACTCATCAAAAACAAGAAAGGTGTATTCGAGTAAAAAAAGACAGAGTTATCACCATTTACTTTTCTAAGATCATGCATGGAAATTATTGGAACCAATATGAAAGCAAGATGAGATCAATGCAACTTAAGATATCAGAAAATAGCAACTGCAACTTATCTACGAAACTGCAAGATAATGACCTAATTAGCAAGAAAACCCTAAATTACACAAAAAACTAGAATTATGTCTTTTTTGGCTGCATGAGAAGTATTCCTCAAACCATGATGCCTGAAATGGATAAATGAGGAGAAGACCACTTTTTGTCAGCATTTTTGGAATATATTATTATCACTATAATGCTACTACTAGAACTATTCAGAAAGGGAAGCAAACTAATCAAATCTACCAATACTACAAATTAACAATACCAAGATTAGTTTAACAACTAACTATAAGATAACCTATGCATACATATATAGTAAGAGGAACCTGTGCAGCTAGGGTTTGGCCCTAACCCAAGAGATTCAACCCTCTGAGCCAACCCAGTGCTGGATCAAGGGAATGCTACTCATTTTCATTTAAAGAAATAAAAAATGCATAAGAGTGCTTTGTTACAATGCTTCACCTTGAAAACTGCTTAGCTATATTGAACAAAAAATTTGAATTCTAATGAGGCCTTAGGCCTCTTAGTTTATACAATAGAAGTTACTAACAACTTATTTAAATTTATGGAGGCTCAGCTCCAATCTCGAGATCAACTGGTCTTCAACTGTCACTGGCTTGGCTTCCAATGAACTTCATGACTCTGCTGCTTGCAACTCTGAGCTCATGATATTTGATTAAGGAATCTTTGAGTGAGTGAGGAGTTAAGGAGGGATATCTTGTCTCCTAGAATCCCTCTTTCTTGTCTCCATTTAAGTTTATACACTTTAATTAGCCAAAATTTTCTCCAAAACATGTAATCAATGCACATTAGAGCACCAGACATGACATCTCATCTTTACTCTCCTCATTAAGAAAAACATATTTAATACATGTAAAGGATGATGACAAAGGTTGATTTTAATTAGTTTGAGGTGCATTAAGGTCCATATAATTTACCCATTGATGAGCCTCATCACCTTGATCTCACCTAAACCAGCCTCGAGATCACAAATCAACTGAGTTTGGATGCCTTAGAATTTCTTCACCAATACCTTGAGGAATTTTCTCATCACCACTCTCAGGCTTTACTGTGTATCCCACCATTATTGGTCAAGGGATTCCTAGGCCTTTGGAATTTTTTCAGAGACCACCCCACTCGGATCTAAAAGATTCCAACAATCCAAAGCTCAATCGAGAAAGAATCCCATCACACCATGGCTATCTGGAAATGGAAATCCAAGGATGAAACCACTATTAAAACTTGACAAAATCCATGTCACTGACAACAAGTAAACCAAGTATACACATGCATATTCCATGCATGCCAAAGAAAACTAGGAAATCATAGATGCAATCTATTACGTGCAAGTTTCCCTACTAAGGCTTCTTGATCCAACCTTTCCTTGTTTGATCCTTGCTTTCCATTTCCTTCCTTTCTTGCTCTCTTTTCCTTCTCTTTTTGGTGTTGTTCTCCTCTATGAGACTAATTCCAAAATGAAACTATCGAAAATATACAAACTGATGCTATGAATCCTTTTTATCATTCATGCCTCTAATTTCTTCATTTTTCCTCTATTTTCCTCTATTTTCCTTCAATTTCCTCCTCACATGTAACCTGTGACCCTTCACCTCCCTTTTCTCCCAATTTCCTTTATTTTTATAAACAAATTGCCAAAGTTCCTTTTTGCCTTTTTAATTCCTTTGCCAATTTCCCCTTAGCCATAAACACACCAAGTGATGCAACTAGGATGGTTTTCCCAACATTCATCTTGGAATAAGTGCCTCATGACCTTGGTCTTATATTGTCTTTATTAAATTTATTACATGAATTTTAACCCAGAGTTGTTACAGACCCCTCCCCCTTAGGGAAACACCATCCTCGGTGTTGTATGACACCTACAATGAGAAAAACTACTGAAAAGAAAAAAGATAATGCCTTTGGAGCTTTATAAATTATCTCATTGTAGTATTTACAATGAACAAACTACCCAAAAGAAAAATCCATCATGACAAACATGACAACATACAATCATACCACTTATTGGATCTTTATAACTTAGCTCATTGTGATATTTACAATATTAACCATGCATAAACATATACAAACATCAAAAAATCATTTGCCTCCACCAGCAAAAAATGAAGGATACAACCTGCATCTGATCAACCATATCCCACAAAGATTTATTGGGCCCAAAGTGTTTCCACTGCATTTTAACTTGCTTGGTTGCTCAGTTTTGGAGCATGAGTTGTTTCCCTTGCAATATGCATTGAGATTCCGATTGGAATTCTCCTTCTAGTTCTGTTGGCATTATGATGCAAGTGTTTTCCTTGATGGCAACTCACTCACAAGTCAGTTCAGTTTTGATGAAAGTAAACCCACAGTGTAACAGGTCCATTCAAATGTAATAGAGCATTTGTACAAAAGAATAAGAAGATGGAACTAAAGTCTACTAATCAGAATGAAGAGGTTGAAGGTAAAGGATGGTGAAAAGTAGTTTAAGATGTATACACAAGTCCACTTAGTCAAAACAACATATACACATTGGTTCACAAAACAAAAGGGGCATATACATATACATGCACTTTCACAAGAAGAAAAGTGTGTATATGTTGGAAAATCAAGGAAATTAAAGAGGAGATAATAACAGGGGTCAATACCATGGTATTAGCCCACAATATTGAGTGAAGTAATTACTATTTGATCCCATCCAAGAATACCATGAGTCCTATGTGGTTTTGGTCTGAGGTATTGAGAAAGGACTAAAACTATATAAGGAGGAGAAGATCATAAGGCAAGATGTGCAAGTGAAAGGGTTTCTAAGTAATACTTGTATCTGAAGTATATTTTATGTTGTAGGGGATGTGTTTGGGATTTGATTTGAAATATTTTATGCACCTTGAATTCAATGTTGGAGCAAGATCATGAGACCTGAAATGACTTATCATTGAATGATCTAATATTGGTTGGCCTAGATTTGATTATGTACACCTATTTTATTCTTTAAATGTCATGATCTGGGTTTTTCTGAAGTTTGGAATTGTAGCAAAGTTGAGTTAATATTTACAGATCTATACGTTGTTCCATCTTGGTAAAAGTGCATGTACACATAGGTTCTACCCTTCCAAGTAGCGTATACAAAAGAAAAGCCTTTTCTTCAGATCTAATGGATCTATCTGATTAGTTTTGTTGTTTTACTGTTGTCTGTCAATGAAGTCTTCTTAGATTTGAATGTAAAACTGAATGCATAACTTTTTTGGTATCTGATTGATTGATTGTATACATGAGAAGGGTGATCTTTGCTACTACCTGTGCAAAGCTCTGTAAATTGATAGTAGATGTTCAGTATATTGCTGGTTGGTACAGACTTGAATATGAAGTTTTATGTTTCAATAGTTTTGAAGGTATACATAGGTTTGATTAAAGGAAGTAGTGTATACACGCATGTTGGGTTCAGTAAAGTAACATATACATTATGATGCATGATTTTTGAGGTTGCTGCTGGTCTTGAATGTTAATGCAAGTTTTTGGGTTCAACACAATGTTCTGGTGCTAGTGATCTGATTGTTCAAATTAAATGATTATTGGTTGATGCAGTTTGAAAGTTCTGATGGGTCCAGTATGAAAATTTGATGAAACGAGGCATTCATGTGTATTGTTTTGTACTAGGAGCATCCAGTCTAAAAATTTATGAAACGTGGTCCCTGGAGGAAGAGAGAAGTTTGTAGCCTTCTGTAGGCCATACTAGTAAATGCATTGGTTATTACAAGAGCTAGGGGGTTGTAGCTCCCTTCCAGTAGAAGTTGGAAAATGAGAGAAGTTTGTAGCCTTCTACAGGTGGGTGCCTATGTAATGGTATGAGTTTGCACTTATACAATATTGTAAACAAATTTTCTTATTATTAAAAGAAGACAGAGATGACAGCAATAGGTGGTTTTCACCCACATTGGATTTCCACCTTAAATCTTAGTGTTCATGTGTGTTTCTTATGTGTGATGGTTTATTTTGTTTTTACTGCACTGTTTAATAAGATATTAATGCATTGGTTAAAGATCAACACATGATGCCCATGGGGCTTTAGATTGATGGTGAATGGGTGTAATGTTAAGGTACTCCTTGTGATAGGTCACCGGTTCAAATCCCCTGTGGGTGCTTAGGTAGTATTATATAGAAAAAAAAAATATCAACACATGATAAATTGACTAAATCACAAATTCTATGGGTATACGCTGGTTTCTCGAATCACAATATCGTGTACACGCTAGTTCATTTCACAAAAGTAGTGTATATAAATTTGTTTGGGAAATGAAAAATTATTGGTCTGATAATATTGATTCACCCCCCCTCTCAGTTTTATTTCAAATAATTGGTGTCAGAGCAGGTCCTTCAAAAGAAGCTTGATCGCTTGAAGGAAGATCTTTCAAGATGAAAAATCATGAAGGCATGGGATCCTTCAGATCACCAATATTCAATGGGATCAACTTAGTATATTGGAAAATAGGAACCAGAGCCTATCTGCAATCACTTGGAGCTAATTTTTGGGAGATTGTGGAAGGAGGATATCAATTTCTAGTAGGAATTCCTATAGACTTTACAAGTAAGAAGTTATACGAAACCAATGCTAAAGCTGTCAATACATTATTGGGAAGTCTATCAGAATAATAATTTGTCAAAGTCATGCAGCTCAAGATAGCCAAAGAGATATAGGACAAAATTATTTAGAGCTATGAAGGAGTCTCTCAGGTAAAACATGTTAAGCTTCAAACTCTCGGAATTTAGTATGAAACTTTTAAGATGCATAGTGATGAGAGTGCTTCTAGTCACTTGTTACGTATAGATGAGATTTTTAATTGTATGAAGAATCTCGATGAAGATATAAAGGAAGTTACTTTAGTTGAGAAAATTTTGAGATCTTTTCCTTCTAAATTTGAGTCAAAAGTGTCTGCCATAGAAGAAAAACAATATCTTCAAACTATTACTATGACTCAACTCCATGGAATCCTAATGAACTTTGAAATGAGAAAATGAGGTCCATTAGATATAGGAGAAGATGCTTTTAAAGCATCAGCAAAGGAAAAATAAAAGGAAGAGCACAATGAGTCAGAACACATTTTAGAAGAAGAAGATGAGTTAAATTTTGTTAAGAAGCTTCAATGGGGTTCCACAAGATTCAGAGATATGCTATCTTTCAAATGCTTTTCTTTTGGTAGAGTCGGCCATTATGCTACCAAATGTCTTCATAAGATAAATATGAAAAAAGGAAAGGAGTATGCAAAAGGAAATAGAAATCAGGTTTTGAATAGCAGTTACTATATGCATGAAGATAGTAATGGCTTATCCAATAGTGATGAAGATGAAACTGAACAAGATTATAGAATACTCATGGCTTATGAAAATGATGTTGTTTTTTGGATGCCTTAGAAGATGAAGACTTTCTTGAAGAAATCACTAAAATCAAAATCTATTTAGAAGAAAATAATATGATCATAGATATGTTGATACACCAATTCACTGAAAGAGAAAAACACAATGAAAATCTAGAATGTGAAATTGTGGGTCTAAGAAAAGAACTTTAGAAGAAAAAATATCTTAATCTTAGATTTACTAAAGGATATAAAATTTTAAATGAAATCATCAAAGTTCAACATTCTCCTCTGATAAAGATAGGTCTTGGATACACTGAAGAATCATCTTAATCACAGAAGCCATCAGCCTCCACCAGAAGCCATCTTGATGCAGCAAAGACTAGTGAACAGATGTCAATCGTCAGCAATGGTCTAAAATTACTCATAAGGTAAATCATACCCAATTTCCTCCAAGAATGAATATCAGTAGAAGCTTCAACTAAAAGGTAAACAATTCTGAAAGATTCTATGATCGTAGAAACTTCTTTAATGGGCAATGCTTTCCATGTCATAACTTTAGGCATAATGCTGCTCAATGTGTTTCTTACAAAAACATCATGGTTAGACAAGCACAAAATCAAAGGAGCATAATAGGAATCAAGAGAATTTCCTATAATAACTTTTCTCCTCTTGAAAATGAAGTAGAATGTTCGATTTGTAACAACTTTGGTCATGAAGAATCTGAATGCAGGAGAAAATTACCGCCATCACTTCAAAAGGAGAAACAATCATTAAATTCAAAGATATGGAGAAAGAAGGAATCTCAATCAGAAATATGTGGCATAGCTCTATATGCAGAAGGACAAGAAAATCAGTGGTGCATCAACAACGGATGCTCCAAACACATTACAGGTGATTAAGAGAAACTTCATTCATATAATGCTTTAGAAAAGGAAAAGAATGTCTCATTTCGAAATGACACTCTAGTTTTCATTAAAGGTAAAGGTTCTGTCTTCTTGAAAGAAAAGGTTAAAGCTTGAAATGTCATGTATGTATATGGTTTAAAGCATAACCTGTTGAGTGTCAATCAAATGTGTGATCAAGGAAATGAAGTTGTGTTAAGATCAAATCGATGTGCGGTTCTTGAGCTTCATACAAGAAAGATTGTGATCAAAGGAAAATAACTCCAAACAACTTATACATACTCAAAGGAGGACAACAACAATTCTGTCTAATAAAAACATATGAAAATTGGCTATGGTATAGAAGATTGGGACATTTAAGCTTTTATCAAATAATAAAATCATGCAGGCTCAAGGTAGTTCGTGATCTTCTAGATATCAACATTCTAGAAAACACCATATGCAAACCATGTCAAGTCAGTAAGAAACCCAGAGTTCACTTCAATGAAAAAGAAGGATCAACAACTAAGCCTCTTGAACTCATCCATACTAATTTATGTGGACCAACAAGGAAAAAGTCACCTCATGGAGAAGAATACTTTATTTTATTTATTGATTATTTTTCCAGGATGTGTTAGATAGGACTACTAAAGCATAAATATGAAGCATTTGAAAAATTTAAAGCCTTCAAAGGTTTAGTAGAAAATGAATAATATCGAAAAACCAAATATCTCAGATCTAATCGTGGGGGAGAATTCATATCAGATGAATTCTTTGACTTTTGTGAACATCACGGAACAAAAAATAAATTCTTTGTCACAAGAACTCCTCAGCAAAATGGCGTGGTGTAAGGAACGAATAGAACAGTTCAACAAATGGCCTGAGTGATGCTTGATGAATCTAGAAGTCCTGCAACCTTCAGGGGTGAAGTTGTATTTTCTGTCGTGGCTATTCTTAACAAAGTGAATGTTTGGGTAAATAGAAATCAAACTCCATATGAACTTTGGTATGATAAACCTCCTACTATAAAACATTTTATAGTTTTTGGAAGAAAATGTTTCATCAAAAGGACCGATGAAAAACATGGTAAGTTTGAACCCACATAAGATGAAGGAATTCTTCTTGGTTATTCATCTAGAAGTAAAGGGTACAAATGTTATAACAAAATACTTCGGAAAATTTTTGAAAGCATTGATGTTGTAATTGATGAAGCATGCAAAAATCTGGAACAAATGAAATCAACAAAGGAATATGACAATGAGGAAGATGGGGAGTGCTTTCCCACATCAAATCAAATTGATATAGGAGAAGAAATCAATGAAGTACTAGAAGAAGATACAACAGATAGGGAAAAGATTCCATCTAAGTATGTTCAGAAGAATCATCTAGAATATGGAATTCTAGGATTAAAAGGGCTGGGAGTACAGACAAGAAGAAATCTTACAGGGACCTCAAGTTATCTAGAATTACTATCCTCCACGGAACCTCAGAATGTAAATGAAGCCTGCAAAGATGAATGTTGAGTCAAGGCCACGGATGAAGAACTTGACCAAATTGAAAAGAATGATAATTGGGAATTTGTTCCTAGACCTCATGATAAAAATGTTATAGGAACAAAATAGATATTTAAGAATAAGCTGAATGAAAATGGAGAAGTTATTATAAATAAGGCAAGACTTGTTTGTAAAGGGTATGCTCAACAAGAAGGTATATATTTTGAAGAAACTTTTACAACTATTGCTAGACTTGAAGCCATAAGGATGTTTCTTGCTCTTTCTAGTTTTTGAAAATTCAAAGCATGTCAAATGGATGTAAAATCAGCTTTCCTCAATGGAGATCTAGAAGAAGAAGTTTATATTGAACAACTAGAAGGATTCATTCTTGGAAATGATGCAAAACTCGTATGCAAGCTAAAAAAGGCTCTCTATGGTCTGAAATAGGCTCCAAGGGCTTGGTATGCCCGCCTTGCCAAATATCTACAACAACAAGGTTTCACAAAAGGTTCTGCAAATAACAACTTATACACGAAGATTGAAAATGATAAACTACTAATTATTGTTGTTTATATTGATGATATCATCTTTGGTAGCAATGAAGAATCCATGAGTCAGAATTTTTCTTCAGTAATGCAACAAGAATTTGAAATGTTCTTACTTGGTGAACTTAATTATTTTCTTGGTCTACAAGTACTACAACAAACAAAAAATGGTATTTTCCTTTCACAAACACAATATCTCAAGAATACCTTGAAGAAGTATGGAATGGAATATTCTAAACCAGCATGTACTCCAATGGTGACATGATGCAATCTCAGTTCTAACTATGAATCATCAATAGTAAGCCAACCAACATACAAATCTATGATCAAAAGTCTACTCTATCTAATAGGTACCAGACTTGATATCATGAATGCAGTAGGAATTGTTGGAAGGTTCCAACCAAATCCAAAGGAATAACATCTTCATGTAGTTAAAATCATTTTCAAATATCTTCAAGGAACTTAGGACTTTTGACTATGGTATCCTAAAGATACAAATCTGACACTTCATGCATATATAGATGTAGATTGGGCAGGAAATGTTGATGATCGAAAGAACACTAGTGGAGGTGGATTCCATATGGGTTCATAAATAGTGTCTTGGTTCAGCAAGAAACAAAGTTTGATTGCCTTATCTACAGTTGAAGCAGAATATGTGGTTGATGCATCTTGCTACACACAACTACTTTGGATGAAGCAAACATTGCAAGAAATTTAAATCACATGTACTAAACCCAGTTCCATTCTATGTAATAATACAAGTGCCATCAGTATTTCAAAAAGTCCTATCATGCACTCCAAGACCAAGCACATACCCATTAAGTACCATTTTACACGAGAACAAGTGCTTGAACAAAAGGTTAAGTTGGAGTACGTTTCCTCCAAAGAACAGATTGTTGATATATTCACCAAACCACTTCCCGGAGCAACTTTTGAATATCTTAGACAAAAGCTGGGAGTAGTTGTTGCATCATCCTATTGTTAAATCCAGTTTTCAGAGGAAGGTTATTATACGGGGGTTTCTTTAGCTGAAGGATCATATATGTTTTTATGATAGAAAACAATGGGATAGACTCTAATATGGGTGCTCTGTCTAATATTGATGATTACAGTCTGACGATATGCTTTGTTCATTGATTTTTATCTAAATGACGAAGATGCCTTGATGAATGAGTTGTTGACAATGCAAAGGTAGCACGGGTTCAAGGGGAGCATTAACCTACAAACACATTCTACATTTTTGGCATCATGGTTGCTGAGTTCAGCTATGGCTTCAGATACTTATATCATTTATTGCATAAGTCATGTAAAGATTTAGGGTGTGATATGAATTCTTCTATCATGGTATATATTTGAATGAGTCCTATTAGACATATGATGTAGTTTGTATCCCCATTTTGCATGGGATGAATGATGTAATAATTGTGGTATTTCTTCCACGTATAAGCAATTGGTATATCCCCACTTTGGTTGGGTGGATGAGTCAAATATGGCATATCCCCCCTGGTTGGGTGATTGATGTACGTAGGAGTCATTGGTCATAGGCAGGTCATACTCACTTAGTTGAGTTATAGAGTCATGTTATTAATTTGAAACATATCTCTGCAAACTTGGCATGTACTTAGGAGGAGCATGGACAACATAATGTATATCAAAGGGTGTGAATAGATTGGTTCGCCCTTTTCCCTTGATGTCAAAGGGAGAGAGTATTTTGGTTTTGCTTGATATCTCTAACAGTTTATACAGCTTATAGTAATCAACACTACCATGGTTTCCATCAAGTCCAAAGGGGGAGATTGTTGGTATTATGATACAAGTGTTGTCCTTGATGGAAACTCACTCATAGGTTAGTTCACTTTTGATGAAAGTAAACCCATAGTGTAATAGGTCCATTAAGATGTAATAGAGCATTGGTATAAAAGAACAAGAAGATGGAGCTAAAGTCTACTAATCAGAATGAATAAGTTGAAGGTAAAGGATGATGAAAAGAAGTTTAAGATGTATATGTAGGCCCACTTAGTCAAAACAATGTATACACATTGGTTCACAGAACAAAAAGGGCATATATGTAAAGACGCACTTTCAAAACAGGAAAAGTGCGCATATGTTGTAAAATCAAGGAAATTTAGGAGGAGACAATACTAGGGGTCAATACCATGGTATTAGCCCACAATATTGAACGGAGTGATGACTATTTGATCCTATCCATAAATACCACAGGTCCTAAGTGGTTTTGGTCTGAGGTATTAAGAAAGGCCTAAAACTATATAAGGAGGAGAAGATCATAAGGCTAGGGTGTACAATTGAAAGGGTTTCTAAGGAATACTTCTATATCAGCTATATTTTATGTTGCAGGGGCTATGTTTATGATTTGATCTGAAATATTTTGTGCACCTCGAATTCAATGTTGGATCAGGATCATGAGACCTGAAATGACTTATCATTGGATGATCTGATATTGGTTGGGCTAGATATGATTATGTGCACCTGTTTTATTCTTTAAATGTCATGATCTTGGTTTGTTTGAAGTCCAAAATTGCAGCGAAGTTATGAGTTAATAGTTGAAGATCTATATGCTAGTTCATCTCAATAAAAGTGAGTGTACACGCAGCTTATACTCTTCCAAGTAGCATATACAAAAGAAAAGCATTTTCTTCAGATCTGATTGATCTATCTGATCAATTTTGTTGTTTTACTATTGTCTATCAATGAAGTCTTCTTAGATCTAAATGTAAAATTGAATTCATAAGGATTTTGGCATCTGATTGATTGATTGTATAATTGAGAAGGGTGATATTTTCTATTGTCTATGTCAAGCTTTGTAAATTGACAGTAGATGTTCATTATATTTCTGGTTGGTACAAATTTGAATAAGAAGTTTTATGTTTTATTAGTTTTGAAGGTATACGTAGGTTTGATTAAAGTAATAGCCTATGCAGACAAGTTAGGTTTAGTAAAGTAGCGCATACATTCTGATGCATGGTTTCTGAGGTTGCGGCTAGTCCTGAATGTTAATGCAGGTTTTTGGGTTCAACATAGTGTTCTCGTGACAGTGATCTAACTATTTAGATTGATTGGTTATTGGTTGATGTAGTTTGAAAGTTTTGATAGGTCTAGTATGAAAATTTGGTGAAACGAGGCCTTCATGTGTGTTGTTGTGTACCAGGAGCATCCTGTCTGAAAATTTATGAAATGTGGTAACTGAAGGAAGAGAGAATGCCGTAGCCTTCTATAGGCTGACGCTTATGTACTAGTAAACACATTGGCTATTACAATATCTAGGGGATTGTAGCTCCCTTCTAGTAGAAGCTGGAAACTGAGAGAAGGTTGTAGCCTTCTACAGATGGGTTCCTTTGTACTGGTATGCTTCTGTAACAGTACAAGATTGTAAACAAAATTTCATATTATTAACAGAAGATAGAGACGATATAAGTAGGTGGTTTTCACCCACATTTCGTTTCCACCTTAAATATTTATGTTCATGTGTGTTTCTTATGTGTGATGGTTTTTGTTTTGTTTTTACTACATTGTTTAATAAGATAATGATGCATTGGTTAAAGATCAACACATGATAAATTAACTAAATCACAAGTTCTTTGGGTATACATTGGCTTCTCTAATCACAGTAGAGTGTACAAGCTAGTTCACTTCATAGAAGTATCGTATATAAATATGTTTGGGAAATGTAAAAATTATTTATCTTATAATATTGCTTCACCCCTCAGCTCAGTATTATTTCCAACAATTGGTATCAGAGTAGGTCCTTTAGAAGAAGCTCGATTGCTTGAAGGAAGATCTTTCAAGATGAACAATCACAAAGGCATGGGATCCATCAGACCACCAATATTCAGTGGGAGAAACTTAGTATATTGGAAAATAAGAACCAAAGACTATCTACAATCGCTTGGTCCCAATGCTGGGGAAATTATGGAAGGAAGATATCAATTTCCAACAACAATTCCTACAGAATTTGCAGGTAAGAAGTTAACGAAACCAATGCCAAAGTTGTCAATACGTTATTGGGAAGTCTGTCGGAATTAGAATTTGTCAAAGTCATGCAACTCAAGACAGCCAAAGAGATATGTGGCAAAATCATTTAGAGCTATGAAGGAGACTCTCAGGTAAAATGTTTTAAGCTTCAAACTCTCAGAATTCAGTATGAAACTCTTAAGATGCATAATGATCAAAGTGTCGCTAGTTACTTTTTACATATAGATGAGATTTTTAATTGTATGAATAATCTGGGTGAAGAGATAAAGGAATCTAATTTAGTTGAGAAAATTTTGATATCTTTGACTTCCAAATTTGAGTCAAAAGTGTCTGGCATAGAAGAAAAGCAAGATCTTCAAATTATTACTATGACTCAACTCCATGGAATCCTATCTGCCTTTGAAATGAGAAAAGGAGGTCCATCGGATATGAAGGAAGCCACTTTTAAAGTGTCAACAAAAGGAAAATAAAAGGAAGAACACAATGAATCAAAACACATTTCAGAAGAAAAGATGAGGTAAATTTTGTCAAGAAGCTTCAACGGGCTTCCAGGAGATTCAAAAGTAAGCTACATTTCAAATTCTTTGCTTGTGGTAGAGTCGGCCATTATGCTACAAAATTACCTCATAAAGATAAATATGAAATAGGAAAGGAATATGCAAAAGGAAATAGAAAACATGTTGTGAATAGAAGGAGTTATTATATGCATGAAGATAGTGATGGCTTATCCAATAGTGATGAAGATGAAACTGAACAAGATTATAGACTACTCATGGTTTATGAAAACGATGATATTTTGGATGCCTTAGAAAAGGAAGACTTTCTTAAAGAAATCACTAAACTCAAAATCTGTTTAGAAGAAAAAAATATGATCATATATACGTTGACACACCAACTCACTGAAAGAGAAAAACACAGTGAAAATCTACAATGTGAAATTGTGGGTCTAAAAAAATAACTTGAGAAGGCAAAATTTGTTAATCTTAGATTTACTAAAGGATTTGAAACTTTAAATGAAATCATCAAAGTTCAACATTCTCCTCTGCTAAAGAAAGGTCTTGGATATACTGAAGAATCATCTTAATCACAAAAGTTGTCAACCTCCATAAGAAGTTATCTTGATGTAGCAAAGACTAGTGAATAGTATGTCAATTGCAGAAAAGGCCTTAAATTACTCATCAAGTAAATCATACCCAATTTACTCGAAGGATGAATATCAGTAGAAGCTTCAACCAATAGGTAAACAATGCCAAAATATTCCATGATCATAGAAACTTCTTTAATGGGAAATGTTTTTCATGTCATAACTTTGGGCATAAGTCTGCTCAATGTGTTACTTGCAAAACCGTCATAACTAGATAAGCACGAAATCCAAGGAGTGTAACATGAATCAAGAAAAGTTCCTAAAATAACTTTTTTCCTCTTGAAAATGAAGTAGAATATTCGATTTCGAACAACTTTGGTCATGAAGAATCTGAATGCTAGAGAAAATTTCGGCCATCAATTCAAAAGGAGAAAACATCATTAAATCCCAAGATATGGAGAAATAAGAAATCTCAATCAGAAGGATGTGGCATAGCACTGTGAGCAGAAGGACAAGAAAATCAGTGGTACATCAATAGCGAATGCTCCAAACACATTACAGGTGATAAAGACAAACTCCAGCCATATAATGCTTTAGAAAAGGAAAAGAATGTCTCATTTGGAAATGACACTCCAGCTGCCATTAAAGGTAAAGGTTCCGTTTTCTTGAAAATAAAAGGTTAAAGCTAGAAATGTCATGTATGTAGATATTTTAAAGCATAACCTATTAAGTGTCAGTCAAATGTGTGATCAAGGAAATGAAGTTGTGTTTCAATCAAATGGATGTGTGGTTCATGAGCTTGATATAGAAAGGACCATGATCAAAGGAACAAGAACTCCAAACAACTTATACATGCTCAAAGGAGGACAAAAACATTGCTATCTAAGAAAAATGGATGAAAACTAGCTATGGCATAGAAGATTGGGACATTTAAGCTTTTCTCAAATAAGAAAAGCATGCAAGCTCAAGGTAGTTTGTGATATTCCAAATATCAGCATCCCAAAAAATATCATATGAAAACCATGTCAAGTCAGTAAGCAAACCAGAGTTCACTTCAATGAAAAAGAAGGATCAATAGGTAAGCCTCTTGAACTCGTCCATACTAATTTATGTGGACCAACAAGGAAAAATTCACCTTGTGGAGAAGAATACTTTATTTTATTTATTGATGATTTTTCCAGGATGTGTTGGATATGGCTACTAAAGCATAAAGATGAAGCATTTAAAAAAATTGAAGCCTTCAAAGCTTTAGTAGAAAATGAATCAGACCAAAAAATCAAATGTCCCAGATCTGGTTGAGGGGGAGAATTCATGTGAGATGAATTCTTTAAATTTTGTGAACATCACAGAATAAAAATGAAATTCTCCATCGCAAGAACTCCTCATAAAAATGGTGTGGTGGAAAGAATGAACAGAACAGTTCAACAAATGGCTTAAGCGATGCTTGATGAATCTAGAACTGCCATAACCTTCTGGGGTGAAGTTGCATTTTTTACCATGACTATTCTCAACAAAGTGAATGTTCAGGTAAATAGAAATCAAACTCCATATGAACTTTGGTATGGTAAGCCTCCTACTATAAAACACTTTAGAGTTTTTGGAAGCAAAAATTTCATGAAAAGGACTGATGAAAAACTTGGTAAGTTTGAACCCAGAGCAGACGAAGAAATTCTTCTTGGTTATTCATATAGAAGTAAAGGATACAAATGTTACAAAAAAATACTTTGGAAAATTTTTGAAAGCATTGATGTTGTAATTGATGATGCATGTAGAAATTTAGAACAAATGAAATCAACAGAGGAATATGAAAATGAGGAAGATGGGGAATGCTTTCCTGCTTCAAATCAAAATTATATAGAAGAATAAACCAATGAAGCACCAGAAGAAGATACAATAGACAAGCAAAAGACTCCATCCAGATATGTTCGGAAGAATAATCCATAATCTCAAATTCTAGGAGAAAAGGGGCTTGGAGTATAGACAAGAAGAACTCTTACAAGGATCTCAAGTTATCTAGCATTACTATCCTCCATAGAACCTCAGAATGTAAATGAACGTTGCAAGGATGAATGTTGGGTCAAGGCCATGGATGAAGAACTTGACCAAATTGAAAAGAATGATACTTGGGAATTAGTTTGTAGACCTCATGATAAAATGTTATAGGAACAAAATAGATATTTAAGAATAAGCTGAATGCAAATGGAAAAGTTATTAGAAATAAGGCAAGACCTATTTACAAAGGGTATGCTCAATAGGAAGGTATATATTTTGAAGAAATGTTTGCACCTATTGCCAGACTTGAAGCCATAAGGATGTTTATTTCTCTTTCTAGTTTTCAAAAATTCAAAGTATATCAAATGGATGTAAAATCATCTTTTCTTAATGGAGATATAGAAGAAGAAGTTTATATTGAACAACCAGAAGGATTCATTCTTGGAAATTATTCAAAACTAATATGCAAGATCAAAAAGGCTCTCTATGGTTCGAAACAAGCTCCAAGGGCTTGGTATTACCGCCTTGACAAATATCTACAACAACAAGGTTTCACAAAAGGTTCTACATATAACAATTTATACACAAAGATTGAAAATGATAAACTAATAATTATTGTTGTTTATGTTGATGATATCATCTTTGGTAGCAATGAAGAATCCATGAGTTGGAATTTTTCTTCAGTAATGCAACAATAATTTGAAAATTCCTTACTTGGTGAACTTACTTATTTTCCTTGTCTACTTGTTATTATACAACAAAATGACCTCCTCATCAACTTAGAGTGGAAAGACATGATAACTAAAGTAAAGACCACAATTAGAGGCCTCGATTCCACACTAACACTGGTTGTACACTAACAACTTGCTTTTTAAAGCTTGTTACCAAGTTTGGAGGTGCGTTGGTGACCCTACTAAAGCATGTTGCTAGTTAGGGGACAACCTTAGTGAAACTAAGGGAATTTCCAAGGGTCAAAGGAACGAATTGACTCACAAATATCTAGATATTTGCCCCTAAATTTACTCAAGAAAGAAAGGAAACATCCAAAATCAACCTATTTGGAGAAATTCTAATTTGAAAAAAGGAGGAAAATGGGAAAGAGCTGAAAAGAACGGAAAGTTCGTTGCTTTTTCCCTAGTGAACTCTTTGAGGAGCTTGGTAACCCTAACTCGATTGCTACATAAGCAATGAGAGGGTCCTTGTGAAAGAGGTTAGAGCATTTGAAAGGATAGCCTACTAAGCTGTTGTGAACTGTCACATATCTAAAGAAGTGAGCTAGAAGAGAGAGAGAGAGAGAGAGAGAGAGAAGCAGAAGGGGAAAAGGAAGACTAATACAACATATGGTTGTAATCACTCTTCTGTTATTAATATAGAATTGTGGTTGTGTTCCCTACTCCATGGTTACGATAACATTGTTCATTAAGTTGTTCATTCGATACTTGTTTATATGAGTAGTTTAGGTTGTATGCAAATATATGTTCATTGTGCATTCATATATTGGTTTTCAAGGTTGTATGCAGTGATTTTGTTTTGCGTTTCCTTTGTGTAGGAATTGATTTGGAGCCAGCTTTTAGGGAGTTCCTCTTGGTTGCATTATGATCTCCAAAAAAATATAGGAGACTTGAGGTAACCCTCTTCCCATACTTTGTTAATTAATGTTTGTATATGAACATGTGTATAACTTCGTAGCATCTGCAGATAATCTTATAGTCTGTCGAAGGTCCCGGGAAGGTCTTTGAGGGTAGTTTTCATTCTCCATACACCATGCATTTAACCCCATAGTAGAATTGGTGACTCGGCTAGGGACTATACATCTAGTGCCCAGTTTACCCAGACTCTTCTCGGTTCTCTCCTCCTTCTAAGAGCTCCCTGTTCTTCAACAATCCTTTTCTGACCCACCAAGAATCTTGTTGCATCTTTCTTGTATACGTTCATCTCAAAATCTGATCTTGAAAGCCCTATTTTGATTGATTTCCCACACTAACACAGGTTAGCAAGCTACACGAAGCTTTATAAAGCACTGTGCCTGTTCACAAGGAGCGTTAGTGGACCCACTAACTCTTTGTAGCTAGCCACTGTTACAGAGCGTTAGTCTCCCATTACCTTGATTTTTAGTAGTGTCTGTGGACCAAAAGGGATAGGAAATATTCTCATGGGCTGAAATAAGATCTGTAACTGTATTATGTCAGCAAAACTGGTGTCCTAGAAATTTATATTTATGAAAAAAAATTTGGTTTTTCTCTCTTAAAAACATTTTTTCTAAAATAAAGACTCACCATTTTTGTTCATCCTTATGTTTAACTGGTTATAAGTTGCTTCATTTTGGTTTCAAGTAGTTGTTAGGAAACATTCGAAAAGAATCTTTTGGTTATGCATGTGTTGAAAGACTAAAGATGCATGGAAGAAACTATAAATGTGTGAAAAATATGAATATGTAGAATACAACTTGTTTGCATCAAATTGAATTTTTTTTTTTCAAATCATTGTTTTTTCATTATTTATTGAGTCAAGAGTCTCATCACATTCCATACGTCAACTACCCTACCGAAGACAATAATCAAGTACACATAAAATTTACCTTAAATCAATCAGTAACTCTTTATTGAACAAACAAACATTAGTTAGGCTAGGATCTTGGGATAAGCATGTGAGTGAACTACGCAAGTTCAAAAACCAAACTAGTGTCATTAAACAAGAGAAAAATTCCTTCTGCACTCATACTGCTGGGACCACTCCAATAAAAGCGGAGCAAAATACGAAACAACATCGGATTGTAAGTGAAGGTAGCCCACCTTCTCTTAAAAATCCTTTGGGTATTTTGTGTATTGGGGGTCCCTTTGAGGATTTCAGAACTGAGTCGGGGACTCAGGTATCCTTCCCACACAATGTGCTATCTACGACTATGTCCCCCCTAGTAGTGTCTGTGATCTAAGGTATCTTTAGTGTCCAAAATTATAGGGACTTACACAAGGTGACTGGGACGGGATGTCCTGATACATAACATAGACGGATCTACTCTGTCTTTAGTTTTTGGAAGGGTGCTCGTCTTCATGAGAGTACTTGGCCCCTCAGTCTAAGGTTTAAGTGAAGCTCTATAGTAACTGTAACCATACATCTAGCCATCCTTCTCTGTTATTCATTGAGATATTGGGTTTCATCTCCATTGATCGGTGCTTAGCAGACAAGGTAATTTCCCTCTGTGTGTTGATTGATCCATTTAGTATATTTTTTATATTTTTTAGGTACCTGAGTGTTATCATTTGAGACTTTAACAAATATCATGATAAAATTTATTGATAAAAATTAACGATCATCGTGGCTACATCCAGCCCTCGACGTCACTCCAAACGATTGTTAGGACTTCCTCCACTCATTGTGGAAGATCCGCTGAGTTCCACTGAGCCGGATCCCCCATCTTCAGGGGATCAGCCTCCTAGATCTCACATGGGATCTTTTTGGACAACTGATGATTCAATTTTTCCAGAGGATTTCTTCATCGAAGGATTTCTTCCTCCCTTTAACCCTCCACTCACGAATCTGTTGGAACCTGTCTTGGCTCCTGTGGTACCTATACTTTGTGCATCGGTAGTTGCAACATTTCCATCTATCCAGTCGATGAGTAATAGGTTGTGGAACTTTAGGGACACTTTTGGTCCTTCAACACTCCCCTAGTTGACAGTCACCACAACACTGGTAATGGTGAATCCCGCTATCCCATTTGTCCTAGGTACAACCACTCACATGACACCCTCTACGAGTGGAACCCAGCAAATGCAAGGTTCCATCTGTATGGTGTCAAATTGCATAACTTTGACAAGTGCCACATATAGTGTTCCCTATAACACTCAGTGCAGTGTTAGAGCCTAGATTTACCTCAGGCTGAAAAAGGTATGATCCAGGGCCAACATCAAACCGTGCTTAACCTAGTAGCTAGCCCTACCAGGTTGGGAGAGGGCTCTCTCTGGGTCAATCTCAACAAATTATGATCACTAAAGGCTTGAGATGACTGATTTAACTATTGATCTTAGGCTAGGTATAAGTGCAAAGAGTTTGATTGGATAAAATGATGTGTTTGTTGGCTCTAATGAAAAAGGCAGATCTTGGGTGCAGGGAATGAGGCTCAGTCTTGCAGAGATCTCAATGGGGCAAGGTAGGCAACTGAATTTGGCACTTTGAATCGAATGAGATGGAGGGATTAGAGAGAGAAGGAGTTAAAGAGGGCAAAAGAATCCATGGATACTCTCCAAGCATCTGAAAACATCAAGAAACTAAAGCAAACCTCAAGTAGAGCACTACAATTTCAATGGGTTCTACTTTCTCTCTTGTTTGATTTCGTTAGGAAGAAATAAGAGAGAAAATGGCATACATAACACATAAGTAAATTCAAAAATACATAAGAAAGCATTGTACCAAAAAAACATGCCACAGGGATCCCAAAGAGTGCTGCAAACCCTGGTCTCAATTCCTTAGCCAAAATGTTGATATGAATGTACATTGAAGCTCCTTACTTTTTCAAGAGTCCAACCATGCTAATGACTGAAAAAACATAAGATATAGACAAACCATAGCTCATCCTAGCCTCTAGGGGTCAAGCTCACATGTTTAGGAGCTATTCCAACTAATTCAAAACTGAGAACTAGAAATTAGGCAGTGGAACAACATGCCTCTAGAAACAAGGGAACTGATTCATTCAGTTTCAAACAACTTTTTAACAGATGAATCTACCTCCATGAGTGAAACTTGACATATTTACATCATTATCCATCAATTTAATTTAAATTACATCACAAATTTGACATTAAGAAGATGAAAAAGTCAAACTAGCAAAAGCTAGGCGAAAAACAGAGCATTCCTCATCAAACTGGGCCAATTTTCCTCTACGTGCTGCACCTGATTCTATATGCGTAGCGTCTATTTGGAGCCAAGTTTGAAGGCCTTCCTAGTGTCCAAATTCACTCCAAATTTGCTTTTTGGAATGACCTACCTTTCTAATTTGCAACACAAGTGGAATTTTTCAATTGGGCCTCGATTTGCCCCTCCAAACTTCAATTCTCCCAACAGTGCTTCCTGTGTGTCAAAATAGGGACAATAAGGTCATTTTTTGAGTGTTTTTTACCTTTTTGAGGGCTCAAAAACTGTCCAAATTTCTTGGCCATTGGTAGGCAAGCATATTTTCCATGCCAAATCCAAAAATGCTGAGTTTTTGTGATTTGGAGGCTCCTATCAAAAGCGAGCACCACGTGGCGCAGTGTATAGAGCAGAAAATCCTGTTTTTTGTGCCAAAAATTTCAAAAATGCAAAAAATTCCCCAAAATTTTTTAAATTTGGGCTGAGTATTATCCATTAAGCATTGTGTTGGGCCAAGGAAGCCTCATCCAATATCTGAAGTCGATCATGCTCCTTTCGCCTCTTTGATGCCCTCTTCAATTTTGCCTTTAAGCTCCTGATTCTCGCCTTCCAAACTTTGTTTATCGCCATGTAATGATATGCCATATGTATCAACAATGTATTCTCATTGTTTGCCTTCTCCAACAACCTCTCTAAGTGGATATTGACTCTTTCATGCCAAGACTCCCAGTGAAAATTGATCTCTTGCTCAAGTGAAGTGAACTCCACCCTCCTCCTTTGGGTAGCTTGGCGATTCTCCCGAATGTTTTGCAACTGCATAATTGCTTGTTGATATTCAAGCTACTTATTCCTTTGCTCCGGGTACTTTATAATCCACTTAGCCCTCTCCAAGTTGAGGGACAAGGCATTTATGTCCGCTTGCTACTCTTGGATGATTTCTTTGAGATTTGTGCTTTGTGGGCCCACATCTGTATCATCACCCTCAATGAGAATGAAGTGCCACTCACCTGAAGGCCCCTCACCTTGTAATGGCTTCTTGCCTTTGTCCTGAACCTGTTGTTCTGATGAAGGAAGCTATACCACTCCCACCTTGGGTTGAGATAATACTTGCTTTGCTGCTGCGAACAACCATCTAATGCCCTTCTGATAAGTGATAAACATCGACATACTAGAGGTTTGTGTCTCATGACCCTCATGCTGATAAGAAGGTCCACCTGTCTCATGAAAAGCCTCTGAAGGTCCATGAGGAGTTGTGAAAAACTCCCGAGAAATGAAGTCCTGCCAGGTGATGCCCTGGAAGCCATGCTGATGGATGACCATAATTTTAATAAGAGAAAAATGGTAAATACTATTGAATTGTTTTTGACGAGTCTTGTGATGCACTAGGACAGTCATCATCTCAATATTTCAGCACATGAAGTAGGGGAGGTTCATCATCCTCACCCTGGTAAAATGCATCAGCAGCATGATGATAGGCATATAAACAGGAAAACTGGCCATCACAGCTGAAATACTTCATTATCAGTTTCATCAAAGGAGCATAAGAATCTTTGAGGTACCAAAAAGGAAACACTCTTCTGGGTTGTCTCAAATAACTTGGCTTGATGTATGGTTCATAATGCTACCTATAAATTTGCTGCCTCTTGTTCCATTGCTCTCCAATGTTAGGAATAGCGGTTTCTAGTGAAATAGATTCTAGTGTTAAAGTGAAGGTTACACCATAGTGGCTTGATCATCATGTAAATGAAGCGCAAACAAGTGGGCTAACTCATGGTGAAATTGAATTCTAGAAACCTTCTCACAAAATTCATAGCAGGACTGGCATTGAAAACAAGTGATGGCAAGAGGGCAGGCCTGTAACTCAGCAAGAGTGGTTGGTTCTTCTCAAATATGTTTGCCACCTCTATGAGGTCTCCTGGGTGCATGTACCTCTGTAGGTGAGTCATTGTGTGTCTCCTCTTCATGATCATATGAGGGATCAGATTCTATCTTTCCTAGTGGGTGAGCTATCTTGATGAGGAATAGGAAATTTACGGTGTTTTTTGATTTCTGTCACCAAGGGAAAAGTAATATAAGGGACTGTAGAGGGAGGAAAAATGAGGGATTTTTGGGACTATAGGGACATGGTTTAGTTAGGGAAACAAGGGATTAGGGACTAGTTTGGGAGTTTTGGGTATAACACTAGGGTTTTCAGAATTATATTTAGGATTTTGGGGAGAATTGGATTGGGGATAGGGATATGTGAGTTTTTTGGAATAGGAGAATTAGGAAATAGGGGAATAAACTAGGAAAATGAGTGAGGGAGTGGAAAGGTGAGGGAATGACAAGATTGACTTGGCAGCCAAAAAATCAATACAAACCCTAAGCATTATTTTCCTTTGAGAGAGAGGTAGGGTTTGATTTTGGTTAACACAACCTCCATAAGACAACCACCATAAATTATATGAAACATTGTTTACTAGCAGTGATAAAGGCTCAACCTACTTGCACAAATGAAGATCCAAGTGTTTTGGGTGATTTGGAGTGAGTTGTTGAATAATTTGGGCTTGGCAGCTCTATGCGCTGCACCTGCCTTTGAACTCAGGAAATTTTCTCACCAATGTCTTATTTTGCTCAAACACGGCTTTGCTCTCACCCAAACTTTGTTTCTTGAGTGCAAATGAGCTTTTAATTTGAGGGAAATATTATATACAAGGAGATTTTAATTTTTTATTCATAAAACCCTCTTTTACAATGTTTGGAAAATGACTTTATTTTTTCACTTTGTTTTTTAGTTTTTTCACTTTATTAGAGCTTGTGATAAATTGAATAACTTGTGTTTGCATGATTTGTAGGGGGTTAGAGCTACTGAGGCTAAGGAAAGTGACCAGGGTTGTAGGTGAAGAGATTTACATATGAAGGAAATAAAATTACATGATTTTTTACAATAAAATCTAAAATACTCTGTTTTTTTGTCAAAACCGAGTTTTGAGGAAGAATACATCTATGAACACTTGATTATAAAATTTATTGATACTGGAACCTCCTCATGTGCCTGTTGGCTATTATTGGACATTTTGAAAACTTTTTTAATGAAATCCTAATGAAACCCTAGACCTAAATGACAATGAAACCCTAGAACGAGTCTTGAAATTTCAAAGACCAAAAGTGCCTGCAAATGATCTTGATGAATGGAAATGGGCCAGCAGGTAAAGTATATGAGGGAAACCGTAGGGAAAGCCACTACCGTCAGATGATCCATGCACCTAATGGAATGCAGCTAACTGAGAGGGACACCTAATATGCAATGCAACAAGAGGATTTGATCTCTGATGGAGGGATGAAGATACCGACACTAACATGCGACACTATGGGTGCGGTTCCCATTTACCAACAATATGGTCAGCCGCCAATGTATAGTTCAAACCCCTAGATTCATATACCAGGGGGGTTCCCAATAAGCACATGCCAGTAGGGAATGTAACAGTTCCCCCTCCGTTCTTAGGCATGCATGGTCATTTGCTAATTGACATGAGTGTTCCGTCTATCAATCAAGGACAAATGGTTAGTTATGTGCCAGGTGGGAATCCTCAAGGGGTTCCAAACCAATCCATGGCGGCACCCTAATCACATATTCAAATGAGTCAAGGGGGCACCGGTTATACTGGGGGCAATTTCATACCCCAGTATCAAAATGCTTATGGAAATCCACTCTACAACACCATACCTCAAAGCAAGTGCTACACCACACAACCCATGTATGATATGGGGAACCAAACGATCGGACAAGCACAAAGCTCCTCAAGTCCTCCATCATCACCATGGTTCGAGTTGAGGGCACCTAACTCTCTGTCTTTCTTGGCAACATTGAATATACCCAATTTAGACAAACTAACAAATCACCCCATCTATCACAACTTACAATGGCCACCGATCCTGCATAAGATACCAATGGACATCCCAAAGTTTGATGGAAAGCAAGGGGAGGATTTGGGAACCCATATCACCACCTACCATCTTTGGAGTGTTTCTAACTCCATGGTGGATGATAGTGTCCGATTACGTCTTTTTCCCTGCACCCTCACTAGCAATGTAGCTAAATGGTATATTGAGTTACCATGCACGTCAGTAAACACCTTTGACGCTTTAGCGATGGAATTCCTAAAGCACTTCCAGCTACCCATCTGCTATGAGACTGGGATAGATGATCTAAGAGGATCTCAAGACACCAATGGGATAGATAAAGGCTCGAAATTCAAAATGGAAAAAAGGATAATTTGGCGGCATAAGTTGAGAGGGCTCGTCTTCTTGATCATGATGGCGCAAACGGTTTGTCAATCCAAGCTCGTATGCAAAAGATAGAGCTCTTCAAATATTAGTATGGCAAAGGAAAAAAAAGGCCCATAGTGCACCACATGGCAACCCATCATTAGCCTCCTAAACTTACACAAGAAATATTTTGGTTATAACTACAATTTATATAGTTATTTAAATTTATATTATATATATATAATATTATAATATCATCCCACAAATTCAAACCATTATAGTTATATCATATACCATATAATATAAAAACTATATATTATATATATATATATCCCAACAAATTCGAACCATTATGGTATATGATATGGTTATATCATATACCATATAATATTAAAAACCATATGATATGGTTATGTCATTCAACAAAACTTTAATACCATATAACATATGGTAAGATCGGTTAAAACAAAACAAACCAACGTGGAGGTGGTTATAACAAAATCAACGTATGAGAAATATTATGGTTTGTAATCCATATAAAGACCATAAACGTTATCCCAACACAGATTATAGTTAGGCCAATGTATAATGGAGGCAATACATGGTAAACATGATATGGTAAGATACGCATGGCTTGGGGGCAACCACGTGGTGGTCCCGCCACCCCCACATAACCAACGTACAAGCATCCATTAAAACCAGGATTCCAAAGGTTGGGGTGGGTGAGTGTGGTGCTGTGGAGTACGGGCCCACTCCCCAATCAAAGTTAAAGAAATATATATTTTATATGTATATGGCATTCGGTTTTATGAAGTTGATAAATAGTTATTTTAAAATGGGATGGGAAAAAATAAACCAAAAAAATATTATGGTTTAATTTGCCTTTAATCTGTCTTAAGTTATATAAACTCATTTCTTTTACCATTTGTAAATGCATAGATCAACGGGCATGGATTTTCAGATCAGGTGGCGGAACCCTGAGCACTGAGAAACACTGGTGGAACCTTGTTTGAGCAACGTTTTTGCAGGAGGGTGATTTTGGTCCAAAATCAGAATTGTGCAAGTTTTATATGGATTTTGCACCTCTTGGCGATGGGAATCCATTGGTGATGTCAGTTTCTGCAACAAAGCTCTTTAAGTTTTGGGAATTTTTCAGCATGGAGGTATAATGCTCCATTTTTGTAATTGATGAATGTAACTTCTTTTGATGCCACTTTTAATGAATGAAGGCCTCCCCATTGATCGAGCAAGGCCCGAAGATGTATTCCAAGAGGGATGAACTCCATTATCAAGTTCTTGTCTTCTTGTCTTCTCATGTGTTTCTTCTTCTTCTTCTCACATGTGCACATTTAAGTTTCTCTTTGGTTAAGCTACAAACTGTTTATATAATTCTTTTCATGTATCTATAAACAAAAGATGCCCTAGATCAATAGAGCTCCTCACTTCATTTCATCAAGATACTGCCACCCACATCTACGATCATATACATGAATGGAGACATAGGTGGAGGTTAGTCAAAGCTCCCCTCCTAGACTTCCTCTTAACGGACCAGTTCTTCAGGTCCTTACTTCTGCGAATCGCTAGAGATGTTGCTCTAGGTGGTGCAGTCACAGAAGACCAATCCTTATGTCACGCCCAACAGATAGATTTGATATATTCACAGTCTGGCACTCTTTACGACATAATCCCTAATGCCCCTGGCAACCCCAATGATTCCACTACTACCAAATTGACTTCTCTTCCTACCACTTAGATAAACTCTGTGCAGTGTACACAAAATTCCAGTGGTAAGAAAAATAAGAATAAGAAAACTACCGCTCCTTCTGAGGAGTAGTCAACAAAGCAGCCAAACCCAAAATAGATAGCCATTGTGCCTATTGACAATGGAAAGGATAAACTTGCCACATTTCCTTGCAAAATTTGTTCTGAAGACCACATGACCTATCGTTGTCCGCGTTTTCAGGAATGAACATAATACATTGCTAGAAAGGATATTGGTCAGAACCCCGCAGTCCTCAAAAATCGTTTTCCTCCTCAGCAGCAACAAAACCTTATTGCAAACCAACCACAACCCTCACAAGGGGGTAATGATGGTTCACAACATCCTTTAGCTGGTGAAGGATCTTCTACCATTTTCACATTTGAAACGATAGAACTTGCCACAAGAGCCAAATCTTATGGAGCTCCTATCACTCATGGAGCGGAACTTTCCTCAAGTCCAAACCCACCACTGCCCAACGATTTTCATATCGAAAGGCCAGTTGTGGACCTTGTAATTCGACCCCCAAAAGAGGCACTTCGACACACAACCCACAATACATCTGCACGTGCCACCCAAAACTACAACATTGTAGAAGATTCGGCATAAGAACCATCAGCTATGTCGGTGCTCGAAGCATTAAAAACATGCCCAACACAACATAAATATTTACTTTTGGCTATTGTTGGTATCAACCCAGAGGATTCCATGCTTCCTATTTTCACCATGGACAAGTGTAACCTCTCCTTTCTCACCATATTGCATTCCAGGTGTATATAACATCGAAAGGTAAAGGTATACATAGAACTGTCATCGACGAAGGTGCTTCTACCTGCATCATGTCTGCTTCATGTTGGCTCGCCCTGGGTTCTCCAACACTATCCCCACCATCGAACTACCTTAAAGCTTTTGACAGCCACACTTTCATCCCAAAAGTTACCTAGCTAACTATCCCATCAACTTGAGTGGGAAAACAGTAATGGTAGATATTGAAGTCATGGATCATAAACTCAACTTAAATCTGCTTTTGGGCCGCACTTGGACTTATGCCATGAAGGCTATTGTGTCTTCGGTCTTCCATATCATCCTCTTTCCCTTCGATGGAAAGATAGTCATTGTAGACCAGTTGTCCTTTTGCACCCCAAATTACTCTCTGTTACCTAGTAGCTCTGTACCCCTAGTAGGTGGTGAGCTTGACTCTTACGTAAGTCTCAATACTAGTCTATTGAAGGCTTATTCCCTCATGGGTTGTTTCCATTTTTATTCGTCGAAGGTTTCACAAACAATCAATATGTTTTCATCTATTCCTCATGAATAAACCGATCCATAGATCCTAGCTACTCCTTCACACATTGACACATATGGAGAACAAATGCTACTATCACTAGCTGAATTGGCCTACCAAGCAATTCAATTTGCATCCAAACCTCCGGTCACTTTGGTTATAGCCAACGGTCCCACTCCCCTCCCATAACTACTCCTTATTTCGATCCACTCAAATAAGTCCTACCTATGGATGAAGCTATTAGAGAGATCATGAGTATAGAAGAGCGACCTTGGGAGGATTCGCACCATCATGTTTCGATATATGATTCAGACATGCTGCCTCTTCAAATCTTATCACCTAACACACATGAAATCGTTTCCTCACCGTATACTATTATCCAATCTTTGGACTTGGAAGGAAACAGGGGAAATATTTCAAAAACGTTCCTCCTCAATATTTCTGTCATGACAGGCATCGTGGAAAACATACAGATTAGAGCCAATCACAATCTTGACAAAATTGTGAGCTTAACCTACCTGTTTAGGGACTTCCATGATATTTTTCCCTGGTCTTATCAGGAAATGCATGGCATAGACCCTTCTAATGTCAAGCATGAGATTGAGAAAGATCGAGCATTCTTTTTATGGTATTTGTCTTGCTCGTTAATCCGAAAAATCCTTGAGTTTCCTTCTTCAAGCTCATTAAACTACCATGAAGAAGATCGAGCATTCTTTTATGGTATTTTTATTGCTCATTAATCCGAAAAATCCTTGAGTCTCCTTCTTCAGGCTCATTAAACTACCATGAAGAAGATCGAGCACTCTTTTTATGGTATTTTTCTTGCTCGTTAATTCGAAAAACCTTGAGTTTTCTTCTTTGGGCTCGTTAAACTACTACAATGAAGATTTAGAGCACTTTTTGAGATATTTTATTGCTCTTTAAAAAATATAAACATCTCCAAGTTTTCATCGTTGCGCTCGTTAAATCTATACGACGATTTTCTGATAACTCTTTTTTTATTATCTTTTTCCGGCTCATTAAACTGAAAAAGACCAAGGGAGCATTCTTTTTAAGCGTTTTTTTCTCGCTCTTCAAACTGAAAAATCCTGAGCTTTGTCTTTAGGCACGTTAAACTTTATAAAGATGACCCGAGAATTCTTTTAGATAATTTTCTCGCTCATTAAACCGAAAAATCCTGAGTTTTTATTACTGGGCTCGTTGAAAATATATGGCAGCAGCCAGAGCACTTTCTTTTTTGGGACCATTTCTCGCTCTTAAATTGAAAAAATCCCTGATTTTTTCTCCCCCTTCAAGCTCGCTAAATCTATGAAGGATGAATGAGCAGTTATTTTCCCTCTTTTTCTCTCTCACTAAACTGAAAAAGGTACCTTGAGTTTTCTTCATTTGACTCATTAAAATTTTTGATGAAGGTATTGAGTTTGTTGTCACGTGTTTCATTAAAAATTCATGATGAAAAATGAGTTTAGTCTGTTGTCTCGTACTCATAACAAAATGAGGTCAATGTCTATTGAAAATAGGTTTCTCCTTATCTGTGTTCAATGGATTAACTAATGGAAAAGCAATTGATCCGGGTATACTATTAACCTTTTGTCATACCTAGTTAACAACTATGACAAAGGGACCACCATGGAGTTGCTCTTTATGATCTTTTCAGAATATCTAAATATGAAAAGACCACTGAGTTGTCTAGTCTAGACTCTTTAAATTACACAGACAAGATATAGAGTCGTTCCTTTTACGATACTTTTCAGACTCCTAAACACATGAAAAAATCGATGAGTTTGCCTATCTGGACTCATTAAACTAATCAGATAGGGCAAAGAGTCACTCTTTTTGTGATCCTTTTCAGACTCTTTAAATGTGAAAAGGTCGATGAGTTTACCCATCTAGACTCATAAAATTAATTAGATGGGGAAAGTGGAAAATACAATTGTATTCTATAATAGAAAGCGTGGTTTGGCAGCAATTGTTCCCTTGAACATGGCACTCCCTCAGATAAACCTTCCTTTTGATGGCCTCTCAATATGAGCCCTACCATCCTATGAGTTTTAGCCTATATACCCTATGTAATCGCATCTCTGTATCCTAACACTCTGTAGTGTTCATGAGTCTAGTGTTGTTTGGTTAAAACCGTTGTCGTGCCTTATATTGTTCAAGGGTTAACCATTTGCTTCCTCCCTCAACCGATCAAACATATCCTTTCATCATGCCCTCTATTGTTTAGACCCAAATTCTCAAAAGATTCCTCAGAAAACAAAATCATTCTTGTCCCGTTTCATATCGATTGATGTAGGACACATGATTACCTACCTTATGACATGTTTCTTCCTATTGACTTCAACACTCTATCTAGGAAGATAACCTAGAAACAAATTCAGTGCCTTGGTACTTACAGATAGTAGTGGCAAGTTGCTTTGTGCTTGACTAGGGGTTCTCATTGTTGGCTCCTGGTTAAGCGATTCTACAGGTGTTCGATGATAAAGACATCTTTCACACTCGTTAGATTGCACTATGCATCTTGGAGACCATCACCATTATCGGTGGCCTTCCTCACGTCTGTTAATGGTCTCCATTATTAACTGGTAATTAGATGATTTCATGCATGTTCGATGTTAACGCATATATTCACATGTATCAATCTATGTTGTTCGGTGAAGCAGAAATCAAGACCTTGGGTAGAGGCTTGCATCATTCAGCCTTGTTTTCTCTCCCAAGCTGCAGATATTGTTTTTTGGAGACATTTGTTTCAGGATGATACTATTATGACACTGGATCCACATTGTGCTTATCGGCAGCCATCATCGTCATATCTCTTTGGAGAAAATTACTCTGATATAGCTACTAAGCATGGGAATGCCCCACTCAGGACATGATTTTAGCAGTTTTATATGTGTGTGTGTGTGTGTGTGTGTGTGTGTGTGTGTACTGTATAAAGTTTCCCTTGCCACCCAAAGCTTCTCGCTCTCTAATTTTGATAGGAAAAATTATAGTTTAAGTAAAGTATTTCGGCCATCATCGCAACCTCTAATATCCTACTTTAGGGGGCATCTGTTATAAAACAAAATGGCCTCCTCATCAACTTAGAGGGGAAATACATGATGAATGAAGCAAAGACCACAATTACAGTCATTGATATCACACTAACGTTGGTTGTACACTAACAACCAGCTTTATAAAGCTTGGTACCAAGCCTGGAGGTGCATTAGTGACCCTACTAAAGCATGTTGCTAGTTAGGGGACAACATTAGTGAAACTAAGGGAAGTTCCAAGGGTCAAAGGAATGAATTGACTGACAAATATCTAGATATTTGTCCCTAAATTTACTCAAGAAAAGCAAGGAAACATCCAAAATCAACCTATTTGGAGAAATTCTAATATGAAAAAAGGAGGGAAATGGGAAAGAGCACAAAAGCAAGGCAAGTTCATTGCTTTTTCCCTAATGAACTCTATGAGGAGCTTGGCGACCCTAACTAAATTTATACATAAGCAATGAGAGGGTCATTGTGAAAGAGGTCAGAGTATTTGAAAGGATAGCCTACTAAGTTGTTGTGAACTGTCACATATCTAAAGAAGTGAGCTAGAAGAGAGAGAGAGAGAAGTGAAAGGGACAAAGGAAGATTGATACAATAGATGGTTGTAATCACTCTTTTGTTATTAATATAGAACTGTGGTTGTGTTCCCTACTCCATGGTGTCGGTAACATTGTTCATTAAGTTGTTCATTCAATACTTGTTTATATGAGTAGTTTAGTTGTATGAAAAGATATGTTCATTGTGCATTCATATATTGATTTTCAAGGTTTTATGCGGTGATTGTATTTTCCTTTCCTTTGTGTAGGAATTGGTTTGGAGTCGACTTTGAGGGAGTTCCTCCTGGCTGCATTGTGATTTCCAATCAAATCTAGAAGGAGACTTGAGGTAATCCTCTTCCCATACTTTGTTAATTGATATTTGTCTATGAACATGTGTATAACTTGGTAGCATCTGCAGATAATCTTACAGTCTGTAGAAGGTCTTGGGAAGGCGTTTGAGGGTAGTTTTAATTCTCCATACATCGTGCATTTTACCCCATAGCATTTGTACAAAAAAAAAGATGGTATTTTCCTTTCAAAAACAAAAGATCTCAAGCAAATCTTGAAGAAGTACAAAATGGAAGTTTCTAAACCAGTATGTACTCTAATGGTAACAGGATGCAATCTCAGTTCTAATGATGAATCACCAGCAGTAAACCAACCAACATACATATCTATGATCAGACAAATGCTCTATCTAACAGGTACCGGGTTTGATATCATGCATGCAGTGGGAATTGTTGGAAGTTTCCAAGCAAATCCAAAGGAATCACATATTTAAGAAGTTAAAATGATTTTCAAATATCTTCAAGGAACTCAGGAATTAGGACTATGGAATCCTAAATATACAAATTTGAAACTTCATGCATATACAAATGCAGATTGGATAGGCAATGCTGATGATTGAAAGAGCACTAGTGGAGCTGCATTCTATATGGGTTCACAACTAGTGTCTTGGTTCAGCAAGAAATAAAGTTCGATTGCCTTATCTACCGTTGAAGCAGAATATGTGGTTGTTGCATCTTGTTACCCACAACTACTTTGGATGATGCAAAAATTGCAAGACATTCAAATCACATGTACTCCACCCATTTCCATTCTATGTGATAATACAAGTGCCATTAGTATTTCGAAAAATCCTATCATGCACTCCAGGACCAAGCACATACCCATTAGGTATCATTTTCTACAAGAAGAAGTGCTTGAACAAAAGGTTAAGTTGGAGTATGTTCCCTCCAAAGAATAGGTTACTAATATATTCACCAAACCACTTCCCAGAGAAACTTTTGAATATCTCAAACAAAAGTTGGGAGTAGTTGTTGCATCATCATGCCCTTAAATCCAATTTTCAGAGGAAGGTTATTATAGGGGGTTTATGAAGTATAGTCGCATATACACGTTGGTTTCATGAATCATAGTTACATATACACGTGGGTTTCTGTAGCTAAAGGAGCATATATGTTTTTGTGACAAAGGAATAGTGGGTTAGACTCCAATATGGGTGCTCTGTCTGATATTGATGATTACAGTATGACGATATGCTTTGTTCATTGATTTTATCTGAATGACAAAGATGCCTTGATGAATGACTTGTTGAAATTGCACAGGTAGCATAGGTTCAAGGGGATCATTAGCCTACAAACACATTTTGCATTTTTAGTGTCATGGTTGCTAGTTCAGCTATGGATTTAGATACTTATATCATTTATTGCATAAGTCATGTAAAGATCTTGGTTGTGATATGACTTCTCCTATCATGGTCTATATTTGAATGAGTCCTATTGGACATATGATGTAATTTGTATCCCCACTTTGCATGGGATGAATGATGTAATAATTGTTTTATTTCTATCATGTATAAACAATTGGTATATCCCCACTTGGTTGGGTGGATGAGTCAAATATGGTGTATCCACACTTGGTTGGGTGATTGATGTATGTATGAGTCATTGGTCATGTTGTTCCTTAAGAAACCAATTTCCTGGTTGTGTAGAAATTGTGCTTAAGACATTAATGATTGTAATTATTGTCGCTTGATTATATGTTGTGTTCTCAAATGAAGGACCTGGAAAACTTAGTATTTACTCTCTCCACCCTCGTGCTATGTGTCACTCGATAAGTGGAATCGGGTGTTCACCCTCCAATACTACTTAACACTTATACCTCGCCTGAAATACCATTTCCTGTGGCAAAACTGCTTTTCTCGTGCACTAACGCTCACACATCTGAGCTTCACGATGACCGTCGATCTAATAGATCTATCGATCTGACGATCCAGATCAACTTCTGATGTTTCTCACCTTCTGCCATTACTGTTCATCGATCTAAACGATTTGACGGTTCTCGTGTATTCATACTTCATTTGTCCACTCACTTTGAGTTTGCGCCATTTCTTTAGTATCTTATGGTTCCAGGGCTTTAAAACATAATACATATGTGTTTCGGGTCCGACTATCATGAATTGCAATCAGCCAAAGCTGAGGTGCTATGTTATATTTGCCCACTGTGATTTGTGATTATGATTTGATCGCATTTCTAACACATATATATAATGAGACCCGCTCCATATAACTATTTATATTGAAATTTGATTTGATCGCATAGCAACTCGGGGTCGATTCTTTTACACTTTTCTTTTTGATTTCGATATATAGTAAATGAAATACTTCATTTCTTTTAGACTTTGCGGGGGTAAAGAAAATAAAGGAGTTTCATTGAGTTTTAACTCCCGATAGTGATATAACTAATAAATAAACTTCAAACACAATATAAGCTACAACATCTGGCTCCAACTGGGGATGGTGCTTTTGCCCCAGAAGCACTAAGAACCACAGATCATTGCCTTATCCATTGGGCATGGAGTCACATATTGCTTCACCAAACTTAACTATGTGAAAACTTTGTACAGTGAACCCACGTTGATATCTGCAGTGATAGGGTGCTTATATTTTAATAGCAGAATATTGAGAATCGTAGATCAGTAGCCTTAGTTGGGCTTGGAGTCCAAAACTGTGAAAACCTTGAAATTTGACAACTGAAACCTGACAATCTTGAAGTATGACACCTTTGCAAACCAATTTCCAACTGGGAAAGTCACCCTTATTCATCAACTAATGATTAAACTGAAGAACTGCAACTAGAAACCAAATGCTCAACACCTGCCTTAATGTTTTTCCTTAAGAAACCAATTTCCTGCTAGGAAAGTCACCCTTATTCATCAACTAATGATTAAATTGAAGAACTACAACTGGAAACCAAATGCTCAACACCTGAGCTTATTTATATACAAGTTCCTACATATGTACATGATTGATCTCCATCAGGTGAACTCAATCTTCCAATGGTGCCAGGTTAGCATTTGGGTGCTTAATTTAGAACCATTCTACCAATGAAATTTAAAAAAAAAAAATCATCTTGAACGGAAAATAAACAATGCATAAAAGCAGCTCAAAACAAAAATTAGGAGTGTATCCACAAAATTATATGTGTAGACTGTTGATAAATTCTTCCATGTAATCTGCCACAGGATCTTCAAAAGTATAAGAAAAAATATGTTCTCTATGTATGAAGGTTCTTGCTAAAATAGACCTTCTGTTGGGATAATATGCTCAATAGAATAATCAACAACATCTTTAAGAAAATGATCTGTGTCACTTTCATGTCTCCACTTTTCATCTCTAATATTTGATTGAAAATAATTTGTAATTATAACCTCAGGAAGAAAAAGAAATTCCTTCACATCACTATATAACATATGATCAACTTCAAATAGATTGTTTACCTCTAATTCATGGGAATGATTTTGTTCTTCAATGCAATGATATACAATCTCTTTATCAACTTTATTTTTACATGAGATAGCCTCTATCTCTATGATAGATGGCTCAATATATTTTTGTCCAACATATCCCACTTGCTGGTTTCTTCCTGTATGTTCAATGCCTAACTAATGAACTTGAAGAGCTTTGTGTTGTTCCCCATTTAAACCATTTTCCTTATAGATAGGAGGATCATAAAATTTAACAAAATAGGAACCCTAGGGATTTATTTGCAACTTAATTATTTCTTCCTCTTCTCGACTGCTGAGAAAAAAATCTTGATGCATGTTTGAATTTTCCTCCATCTAAATACTCTATTGATTTCCTTTATTCATTTGTTTTGCAGGTTGCGATTCTTGTGTAGTTGCCTTTGGTGAGGAAGTTGAAACTTGTTGCTCACTTTTATTTTCTTGACTTCTTGATCTTTTCCTCAATCTCAAGTCATATTTGTTATGTATTCCAGTCTGCATAAAATTAGGGAATTGCTTCCTATATTCATCAATTTTATTTTCATCATGAATGGCATTTGTTTCATCATATTCATACTCTTCTACAACATATAACATAGGTCATTAACCCCGGATGCGGGTGATCACGTGGCGTGAGAGGCGTGTTGGGCGGGTGGCGAGGCACATGGGCAGATGTCAGCCCGGACAAGCCACCACATACCACCAGGCCAGGACAATTAATGTGCAGAGGAGCTCGACTGAGGTGAAAGAACGTTCAGCCTCGAGCGAATTGACGCAGACAGTGACATTTTGGGGGAAGACATCCATGGTTCAGGCGCCATTCAATGCGCATCCAGGACAGAGGTTCATGGCGCTACATAAGAACATTGTTCACCCGCATAATGCGCAGATACCTGAGCAATTTCAGAGGGTTATAGAGCATATCATAGCAGAGGTTCAGTTGACAGTTTTCAGAATGTCTGGGGGGCGCAGAGGAGGTTTGAGGGGCAGAGGCGGTTCAAGGGGCCGCCCTGCAACACAGAGGTTAGCCGATTCACCTGATACCTATGTTGACATCCCGCAGATCCCTGGCAGCAGCTCGCGTCGACCCATCAGAGATCCCCTGGACTGTGGGCATTCGGAACATCCAGCAATCAGATACCGCATACCCTGCACTCTGGAAAACAACACGTTGATCGTATCTATCACGGTTGAGCAATGCAGTGATCTTCGCAGGCCACGGGAAGGGCAAATGATACCCACCTCGGATGTGGAGGTGCCTAGGGTGGATTTTCGGCCACCGCTTCAGACAGAGGAAGCTGGAACTTCCACGATGCCGCCTGCCCAGGAAGGTACTCAACCGGCGCTGGCGGAAGACAAGAAAGATCATCAGTTTGCGAAGGAAGATGAGCCGTATGAAACAGATGAAGATTGAAGACGCAGTCTCGGTTCTCCACCCTCTCGGTGCTCTGTTCATCCTCTCTCTGTTTCTTTACATGTGTCTGTATATCAGCGTGTCGATGTGTCAATTTCAGTCCCTGTGTCATTGTAAGCCTACATGGCGATCTTGCTATGAGTCGACTATGAAAGTCTACGTGTCCTATGTGTTAACTGTCCAATGTGTTGGCTGAAATGCCATTGTGTCGGTTTTTAGGTTGGTTTGGCAAGCAGGAAGGAATGGTCATTTTTGCCAGAAAGTCATGAGAAATCTCAAATGGAGATACAAGGCCTAGGCCTTCTGTAATTTGGATGTAAAACTTAAATTTTTGTAATATATTTAGCATAGTCTTACAGAGAAAAAAAAAACATAGGTCATTAAGAATTTTGATTTTCTATCTCTAACTTATTCAACCTATTTGACAAAGTTTTAATTACATTATAGATATCCTCCAATGTTTGACTTTGAGAGGATTCTTTCTTTGCCTTTCCCTTGTCTTGGATAGGCTGTGTCTTTGGTGCTTTTCCTGCAACCACCAAATTTTCTTCTATCTCTAATGCGTTTTTTTGGATCATATTAATCTGGCTATAACCTCTCTAAATGCTTGATATATTATCAACAAAATCATTAGTTTCATCGACAAGATTATCTTAAGCCTTTAAAGTTTCTTTAGCAACATAATATTCACAACAACCTTCAAAAAGAAACTTGTGAGGATAATAAGTTCTACAAGAAGAATTGAACACTGAATGGAAAGCTTTCAAAGATGAAATGCTTGAAAGAGGTAGAGACCTGAACCAAACCCTAGCTTCTGGGTCCAAAGAAAACAAAAACACCTTTATCTTCACATCTTCATGAATGATGCCCTGCTGCTCCATGCATTCATGAAACTCTTGGAGGTGCTGAGCTGGATCTTCATATTCCTTCATACTGAATTTTGGAAGATACTGATTCCACTCATAAAATGTAGGTATATCATGAGGATAGCCAATGATCCCAGTAAAATCAAATGGATCAAATTTATGGACTAAGAATGCAAGGAGATCCATTAAAACCCAGAAAAGAAAACTTCAAAGTATAGTAGAGTCGCCAATTAATGTTGTAAGTGAAAATCACAGGTGTGAATGTATAACCAACTGCTGAAACTTGTCACTCTCAAGGATCAGCTTCAAACTTAATAAACCTATGGAAAAGTGTTCTTATTGAATTATTTTGCAGGTTGTGGTCTTTGTTATTATGGAGTCACCTTTTATTGTTTTTATTCGAAACAACCAAGTATTTCCTCCTCACTGAACAACTAGAGGAAAATATTGAAAACCCAGGGAAAAGTGTTCTTTTCTTCTCTCCCTGGCAGCACACCAATTAATGTCGTTCCTTAAGAAACCAATTTCCTGGCTGTGTAGAAATTGTGCTTAAGACATTAATTATTGTAATTACTGTCACTTGATTATATGTTGTGTTCTCAAATTAAGGACCTGGAAAACTTATTATTTACTCCTTAATACATATGTGACCGGAAAATCTCAGAATGCCATTTGTTGCTAAATATAAATGATGAATGAAGAAAGAAGAAGTCAAAGACAATATGCTTCTTTTCACAAAATCTATTATCTGTGACACTTGGAAAAGTTAAAGATAATAAGTTGGTCTTTCACAAAAACTACTATCTATAACTTAGAAGAATTATAAAGATGAGAACTGAATCATAGATCACACATGATAGAGAAGTTACAAAATTATACTCAATAATTCATGGAAACTTCTGATTCTTTCATTAATCAACAACTATGCCATGTTATGAAACCAGTTCACAAAAAGATAGAAAAGATATATCAACGCCTTAGAATTCAACCTCTTCGAGGGGGAAACCTCCTTTACATTACACAAATGAATTATTATTTTATGATTCAAATGACAAAACCTCCTTTCTATATATAGGAGTCTAAGGAGTCACAATATAACCCAGCCAACCTAACAATAATAATATAAAGGCACAAAAATAACGATAGAGGGATTCTATGGGGCACAATAATAACAATATGGGGACAATAGGGGCACAACAATATTAATAAGGGATACAACTAAAATAGTAATGGGGTAATAACTAGTATTATAGGGACCTAACATGCCCCTCTCCTTCAAAAAAGTGTTGTCCTCAATGCTTGAATAGTTTTCGATGCTTCTGTATAAAATTTTCATCCTCCCATGTGGAATCTTCAGGGATAAGTTCTTCCACTTGATGAGATACTACGAAATAGATCGATTCCGTAGTTGTCGAGTTCTTACTTCTGTGACTGCTTTCGGTTCCAATATAATTTTTCCTTCCTCGTCAAGTTCTGGAAATATTGTTTGAACTGGGAGCTTGTTGCCTATAACCTTCTTTAAACATGAAACATGGAAAACTTGGTGCACTCGAGAAGCTATAAGAAGCTCCAATTTGTGTGCCATAGTATCAATCTTTTGCAACACCTTGTACGGACCATAATACTTTGGTGATAATTTATTATCCTTCTTAGATTTCTTGGGGGACATTTGTTTATATGATTGTAGCCATAGGAATACCCAATCACCTACATCAAAACTTCTTTCATTGTGATGTTGATCTACCTGTTGTTTCATTATATTCTGTGCCAACACGAGGTTATCCTTTAAGAGTTGGAGGACTTGTTATTGATGCTTGATGTGATGTTCCACTGCTTGAACCTTAGAATTTTATCTTATATATGATGTGATGGATGGCGGTAGATATCCATAAAGTGTCATAAATGAGGTAATTTTTGTTGTTGTATGGAAGGAAGTGTTATACCACCATTCAGCCAGAGGCAACCATTTGACCCATTATGTCTATTTATCAGATACAAAGGAATGGAGATATCCTTCCAAACATTTTTTTACTATCTCAGTTTTCCCATGAGATTGAGGATGATAAGATGAGCTATGAGCTAACTGAGTACCTAGACAGGAAAATAATTATGTCCAAAAATTTCCAGTGGAAATGGGATCTCTGTCACTTACAATAATCTTTGGGTTTCCATGTAGCTTTTGAATTGTTTCCAAAATGTAGTAGAAACTGTACTAGCTTTAAATGGATGTGATAATGCACAAAAGTGTGCATACATGGTAAGTCTGTCAACTACCACCATGATGACACTCTTTCCCTCAGACTTGCGTAAACCTGTGATAAAAATCCATTGAAACCTCCTCCCAACATTGGCTTGGAATGGATAAAGGTTGTAATAGGCCCGGGGTCTTAATTGTTTCAACTTTATTTTGTTGGCAAACCAAACATTCTGCCACAAACTTTTGAATATATGATTTAAGGCCATCCCAAAAAAAATTCCTTCTTAACCTTGTGGTAAGTTTTTAAAAATCCCGAGTGCCCTCCTAAGGGAGAAGTTTGCAATTCCATAAGAATATTTTGTTTGAGTTGGGAATTCTTAGAGTTATAAGTGATCTTTGTACCATAATGAATCATTTTTCCAGCTAAATGTATTAGATGTACTGGAATCTTGTTGTAACTTTTGAATAAGTTCCCACACTTCTTCATCATTCTTCCATTCCTCCCATGCTTTTTTTATCCAATCTGGTTGGATAATAGAAATAGCACACAACAATGTTTCCACATCCTCATCCTTTCTTGAGAGTGCATCTGCCACCACATTTTGTTTCATTTTTTTGTAGATGATTTCAAAGTCATAACCCAACATCTTTGTGACCCACTTTTGTTTCTCTTCAGAGGATAATCTTTGTTCTAAAAAGTATTTAAGGCTATCATGATCTATTTTTACCTTGAAGTGTCTTCCCATTGGGTAGGGTCTACATTTCTTAAGTGCATGTAGTATTGCCAACATTTTCTTCTCATAAATAGCTTTGTGTAAATATTTTCCCTTGATTGGACGACTTTTGAAAGCAATGGGTCTTTCATCTTGCATTAAAACAACAACAATTCCATTTCCTGAAGCATCACATTCCATAATAAGGGTTTTTGTGAAGTCCAGTGTAGCTAAGACCGGTGCTTTTCACATTGCCTCTTTAAGATGTTTGAAGTCCTTTGTTGTTTCTAGAGTCCATGAAAATGCATCTTTCTTCAATAATGTTGTCAGAGGTGTTGCTATTCTCCCATAATTCTTAACAAACTTGTGATAATACCCTGTCAACCCTAGAAATCCTCGTAGATGCTTTATGGATGTGGGGAATTTCCATTCCTTAATGGCTTTAATTTTTCTAGAGTCTACCTTAACTCCTTCATGACATACAATATGACCCAGATATTCCACCTCTTGTACTCCAAAGAAAAATTTGGATCTTTTTGCATATAATTGTTTCTCCTCCAATAATTATTGCACCTTGCCAACATGTTCAACATGATCCTTACAAGACCTATTGTAGATTAGTATATCATCAAAAAATACTAACAAAAAATTTCTAAGGAAGGGTTTGAAAATGGAATTCATCAAAACTTGAAATGTAGAAGGTGCATTGGTAAGGCCAAAAGGCATGACCAAAAATTCATAATGACCCTCATGAGTTCTAAATGTTCTTTTCACAATTTCTTCAGTCTTCATTCTAATTTGATGATATCCTAAATGAAGATCCAACTTGGTGAAGTAAATTGATCCATGCAATTCATCCAATAACTCATAAATGACAGGAATGGGAAACTTATCTTTAATAGTGAGCTTGTTGATCTCCCTATAATCCAGACACATGCACCATGATCCATCCTTCTTGTGCACTAATACTACTGGAGCAGAGAAAGAACTTTGGCTAGGTTGAATTATACCAGCCTCAAGCATT